>JAQLOM010000008.1:4908616-4921789 GCA_030068315.1 Chrysichthys thysi | reverse complement strand
CGCCCCCCCCCCCCCGAGAGAAAGAGCAGCTTGTAGATCCATCTGCTGGGGTAAGAACATTGAGCAAGCCATCTGATCTAATACTCAATTGCATGCGCGCGCGCGCACACACACACACACACACACACCATTACAAAATCGAGGTAAGCTGCAACTGAAAGAGGAAAGGTAGGAGAACAGAACGGGTGAGGACTTAAGATTTAAGGTAAGCTGCAACAGAAAGCTGAATGAAGGCACAGTCAAACAACCAATCCACACAACGCTCCCCACGTCCTCCCTTCCTCTCCACTCCTGTCTCCAACTCCTTTCTCTGTTTTTCTCTTCTCCAGCCCTTCACCTCTCCCACACCATGTCGCCCAGCAACTGACGCCATGGCAACAGAGAGGCATCTCCTAGCAACTGAAGAAAGAAAAAAAAAAAAAAGCCTGACCCTGATGACTAACTACTACTACACACTGGTGAGAGAGGGGGAGGCATTATAAGCATTACTTGAAAAAGAAAAGAAAAAAAAAAAAAAAAAAAGATTTATTTGAAAAATGTTCAAAATATCTGCTTCTAAACACTATACACAAGATGGAGACAGCAATAAAAAAAAGAAATAACCCTTTAATGCTGCTCAGTAAAAAAACAAAAACTATTTACTAAAATGATTAACTATTCACTCCTTACCAATTTGATCTTATATAATAGATGCAGTCGAAGTAGAAATATTGACTATATCCCTTGCACTTACTATGCACAACTTCAGCCCCCTCTGCACCATCAAGGAGTGAAAACTGCACCAGCGTAAGACCGACACCGGCCTGAGCTCCTGTGCATCGCAGTGCTACGAGTGTCACAGCAGCACTGGGGAGGTTTTTTTTATTTACTTTTTTATTATTATTAATTATATATATATATATATAAAAAAATGTACTAAATGTCATGATGAGGCATTGAGACAAAAACTTAAAAAAAAAATTACAAATTAAAAATAAATAAAGTAAATAAATAAGTAAATAAAAGTCCACCCACCCATTAATATCCTGCCAGCATCATGTGGTCAGGAAGTACGACTGGCCTGAGGACAATTAACAGAATCTATGCACAGGAAAACTTGAGCTGTAGTCCGACACGGTGCACAAAAAGTGTCGAATAAATTAACACAATGTTTATAAAAGATACACTTGTCCCAGCAGGATAGACTCCTTATCTAAATGTCACTCGATGATGGTCAAATGGTGGAACTTTCCTCTAATCGATGCACAGGGAAGGCAGCGGACAAAACTGCACATACATCTTACATTTCTAATTCTCTCGAGGACAATCCCAGAGTTTTAAGTGGGGGGGAGAATAGATGCTTTCAAGAAGGCGCCAAAGAATCATAGCCCTTTAGGAACGGACTGATTTCATGCTTGATTCGACTCCCTCTCTGAACAAGTCATCTGGTCCAGACCTACATTCCTCGGTTTTATGTGAAGTAACTACATGCACTCCTAGTTTTAGAGCAGATTATCAAACACTTTAGAGAACAAGTCTGTTCCTGAAATCTCTGCTGCTCGCTTGGCTTTACTGTGACCGAACTCGAGTCTGTCTGACCAGCTTCTTACCAAACACAGAAAAAGGTCTCCATAGCAACAGGAGAAAGGAGTGTAGACTGAAAAAGCAGAGGATGAGAGCGTGATGGATGGAGTATGAGATGTAAGATGAGAGAGATTCGTTTTGCCTTCAAAGGAGAGGAGACAGAAACATTGACGAAATATGAACAAAAGAACATAACGGACTACATAAAACGCATCTCTCTCTCTCACTCTCGCACACACAAAATGGTGTTAGCACCCCACAGGTGTTATTGTTTCTACTAACAGCATATCTCAAAGTGTTTTATTCCACTTCTGATGCAACAATTTGCTGACGAATATAACCATTACTAATTACTGGATGACGCCTCATACCTTTTATCCATTTATAGCTACAATTCATGTTGTGAAACACCCATGAAACAAGCTTATTCATGGCCGTTAAAGCACAAATGCCAAAAACGCTAGATAAAATTTGATACTAAAATCTGTTAATATTAGTTTTAAATTATGTGCATCATCCAAAATACAGTACTAGTCTCAGCTGAGGAGTTTAGATGCGATAGGACGAGCACATTAAAATAAACCAGGCATTTTCATCCAAAGGGCAAAAATGTCAGAGCTGCTGTTAGAGAAAAAGTAACCAACACCTTCAGACCAATCAGAATTGAGCATTCAACACCACTGTGGAATGACCTGGTGTAATGGACTCTGTGCAGTCAGTATACTGTATACAGCAAGCACATTTAAAAATTTAACAAAATGCAATCGCTTCTTACATTGCACCCATACACAGTGGACCCTCAGCTCAGAAACTTGATTCGTTCTGAGACTATCCGTGACTGATTTGTTTGTGACCCGAATCAGTTTTTCCCGTTTAAATGAATGTAAACACAATGTGTTTCAGCCCTCAATAACATGCTTTTAAAGTGTATTATGGGTTTATGTGCGGCAAATAAAACAGAATAAAATTAAAATAACCTTAGAACAATAAACCTAAATTAAATAAAGAGATGATTTAATTCACGTTACCTTCACAGTGGATACGTAGTTGCTTGTGTAGGTGGACAGTGGCGGAGGGATATGGTGGCGGTTCTCATGTTTTGCGATTATTTCTTTATTTCAACTGATATGCTTGGGCTTCTTACTCGCACTACCATTTCCACTTTTTACTTTCTTGGGAACCATAATGCAGGCTTATCGCGCAAAAATGCAGAGAAACACAACGAAAAAATGTGCTGAACACATTCACACCATGAGTCCTTGACCAGAACTGAATGTTTGTGCTGCAAAGTGTGGGCTGGCTGTACGTGTACGTCAGTCGAGGCTTTTATTTGTCGGCCGGTACAAAATCTGTTCAGGAATTTAGTTTGTACGTCGATTTGTTCACCATCCAATGTGTTCGTGAGCTGAGAGTCCACTGTACACACACACACACACACACACACACCACACACACACCTGCTCGAGGTGGTAAGTGGAGTCAATGCGGGGCTTGATCTTGCCCTGCTGGTACAGCTCAATCAAGCTGTTCATGACATCTATGACAAGCTCCGAGTCCAGGTAGCCCAGGTGGAAGCCGCAGACTGCGCGGTTGTTCTGGCACAGGCTCAGGGTGTGCACAGAGAACTGCTGGTACCAGGTTTTAGCCACGGCGAACAGGTTCTTCTTCTGACCAGACAGCATGTTGGCAGCACCTGTGGAAAGCAGGGCATCAGGAGACTTGATTCATCATTCACACTAAAAAAAGGCTTGGCCTACATCTACAGTGGTGTATGGTTGCATCATACTGCATCGTTTTGTGGCATTCTGTAATGACCAGAGAACAATTATAGCAAGAACGTCATCTCCTCCATCTTCCATTTTCTTAAGAGGGGGAAAAACACATTACACCTCAGCTTGCTTGACCATTGTGTGTCTATTTACACTCTAATGAGACAGGAGGCAAGGAAGTTAAATCTGATTAGCTAATTGCAAACCTGAGCATACATCATAAGCAAGACAGCTAACTAAACACAGCACTCTGCTAATGCTAGCCAGCTAAACTGTCAGCCAAGATAATTTTACCTTTCTGTGGAAATCAGTCATCATAAATTTAAAGCCTCTGGGACTTTTTCAATGAAATTAACCTCATGAAAAGTGGGGTGAAATGTTTAGGACTTTCCATTTCATGAGAATTTTTTTTTTTTAACAAATTAATTTAATCCCTGAAGTCACCACAATGTGTGTGTTACACCTCCACCAGTACTAGCTAGCTATATCGCCAAGCTAGCTAGTGTTAGACCATCATACTGGTTAAAAAACAAAAAAACAAACCAAAAAAACCCCCACACGTGTTGCAGCAGTAATATAAAATGCAACATCCAAGACAGATGAAAAAAAAAAAAATAAAAAAAAATCTTGATTGCTCACTAAATCACCTAGCTAATGTTGGGCTGAATGTTTTCTTGTGAAAACCACTTTACTAGCAGACTAGTACAAATCCGGCACATTTTAGGAAGCGCCTGGCTTATACAAGGCAGTATTGTGCAGTTAAAAACCGTTTGAATTTTGTTAGCAAGCTAGCTAGCGAATATGACAATATGGTTTTAGTTACAGAAAATAGAGAACCACCACATTTGGGAAAGCCGCCACTAACTCAGGTACAAATATTCCACTTTTTTAATTGACCTGTCCAAAAAGAAGACCTCAAGCACAAAATGATATTTGGGGATATTTAGCAGGACTTGTTAAATTAAGTTAAGCATGCAGGGTACATTTTAATTGAGTGTGAAGAAGCCTGAAGACACAGCTTTCAGGAAAGCACAGGAAAAAACAGTGATATACAGCTTTCATAATTGTGTTGCTTTTACGCTTAATTTGGAAAGTGGATTATTAGGATGAATGGGGCCACTGTGGCCTGTGTGCGCGCGCGCTCCGTAGGCGAGCGTATTACTGAAAGAATTTTGGGGTCTGAATTCTAAGCATGTTCTCGAAGTATGGTGAATAAGAGCTTGTGTGTGTGTGTTGGGTTTCTATCTGACTGACGAGCCACTGTTCCACGGAGCCACTGCGAGTCCTTTTCATTTTGTGACGCATTTCATGCCTTTTTTCCCTCGGCGTCTCAGCAATGTCTGTTTGCAGCATTGCACCCTGTAACCCTGACTTTCTCGCCATCCTCACGTCTCCTGACAGCTCTGCTCTCATGTCTGTTAGCACTTTTCTGCTCGTCGTCTCGTTCGCGTTTCCTTTTAGCAAGCTTTAAGCAATTATTTATTTCGGGTACTCTCGCTCTGTCCTCTCACCCACCCGGTTTCTGCTCCCTACACTCGGACACACAAACACTTGCACTGACGCACACAAAGTGGGCTCTGAGCCTGCCTGAGATTTGGACATGCCCCAGTCTGCTACATTCGGACACAGGCCGGGTTCTGGGGCAGATAGAGGCTCCATTGTTCCACTTGGCTGCCATGATGCTGATAAGCTCAAGTAGAAGGGGGAGAGAGAGTTTGCGAGAGGCTGAGAGAAAGAGCGTGAGGTGCGCACACACACACAGAACGAGAGTGAGCAAGAGAGAACAGCAGAAGGACACAAGAGTGCTGCGTTGTTATTAAACTTGTCAGGGGCATTAGGTTTTTAATGTGGAGAAGGCCAGGCGCTGACTGCATGCTGATCACGCATGCTTATCCTACACGATCAGCTGAGGCCTACACATGCTTTGCATTAATGCCTGAGTGTCAGTCTCAATAAGCCATTTCAGCGAAGTGTAGCACGTTGTGGTCTAGGAGAGAATTCCTAACCACAAGCACCAAGTGATCGGTTTAAAGGTGTAGTCAGCAAAGCAGATGATGGTTAACCAACACCAGGGCAATACAACATGGACAAAAACAGCATGCTACAATTATCCTAGTGCACGCTGCGAGTAAATTCCCTGCTTGTCACAATTGCAGTTACACAAGACACACTTGCAGAACGACAATTAATTTTTTGAGCTAATCGCGATTAAGTGTCAGATTGCGCAAGCATGTATCCTTGTAATTAAACGTAGTCAGCAAGAACAAGGTTCATTTTCTGCAACACTGTTTCTATAATCACTTCATTTGCTCTCAGTCGCTGGTTTATAAAAGGTGAGAGTAACAAATTAATAGATGATGTATTTAATAGAAAAATGCTCCAAAAGTAAATAATCTAAAATAAACTGATGGTTATTTGATGCAATGCATTTAAAGTAATTTGGATAATAACTTTGATTAATTGAGCTGTTTAAATTATTACTCAGACCACAAAACCACCCATGTCTGTGCCTTTTTTTTTTTTTTGGGTAAATAAAATTTGGAATTTAAAGTTTCCAGTGTACCTGCACCGTACTTGTTCAAATGCCAATAAACCTCTTAAAATCTCATAACATTTGGGATGATCACACAGAAGGGTGTGAAAGTAAGGCACGTTGATATAAAAGCAATGAAGACGCATGTCAATTACAAACTAGACTGCATTTCTGCAGAGAAAATGCAAAGTGTGCTTGCTCAAATGTTGCCCGCAGCAAGCACACTAATAACTCCTCAAGGTCCTAGAGAGCACTGGTTTTGGCACCAAATTGGGCGGAAAAAGCACACAAATGACTCCTCAAGGTCCTAGAGTGCAGTTTTTCCTCGGAATTTCATTGAAAAATGGGAATACCGAACGAACGACAAGGGGTAACGCAACCATTTGAACAAGCAGTCATGCCCAGATCAGCACAGACGTCTCAGTGTTGGAACGATGTCTCTAGCTCGAAAACCCTAGGAGGAGTAGGGGGCAGGGGAGAAAAAAAAAAAATAAAAAAAAATAAATAAAAAAATATTGGGTGAACGGAATAATAAAAATAAGAATAATAAAACTTAATGTGCCTGCAGAGCAAGCACACTAACAAGAGGAAGTCAAATTCTAATTTATTTTACTGAATTGTTTGTTAACTCTCAGCATTTGTGCGTTTAGCCGTTTTGCTCATTTGCGTTCTTCATTCGCCCTGGGCTTGTTCGTGTGCTGCGCGAAGATTCATGTCCCAGAAGCTCACTTAATCCAGCTGATGGAGTCAGAGTAACAAAAGAGATGGAAGTAAAACACTCAATGGATAAGCGAAGCAAAATACTTATCTAAATGATAGCTGGAGCTAGTTGTTTCCTTTAATGTTTCCTCGCGTTGAATATTTGTGCTTTGGGGTCATTAGGGTCAGGGTTTTGTGCAACCTGACAGCAGACTAAATATTACTAAAGTATTAAAACTTGGGGGGGAAAAAAAATTAATAAAATGACTGCTCACCCATTTAACTTTTCAAACTGAACTGGACAATGAACAATGATGTCTTCTGACTCACCATAGCTGATGAGCTTGCCCATTGGCTTCAACAGGTTGTAGCCCTTATGGGTGTCAGAACCACCTAGGGGATCCAGGACAATGTCCACTCCTGAAGAGAGACAAATGTATCAGACAATTTTGTATTGGTGAATAATACAAAGTATGTGTCCCCATAATACAAAGTCCCCATTATTCATACACAGTGTTTATCTTGTTTACACTGTTGAGAGAATGGAATTGAGAGTTCTTCCGTTTTCCTGATAAAGATAAAGAGCATAAATCTTCCCCCAGGTTTAAAAATACACACGTATTTCTCGCTCACATTTATCCTCTCCCACACAGATACACACAGCTGAATGGCAATGCTACAATTCAAGGTTAAAACAACACGCTGGACAAGTTATCAGAATGCAAACAACAAAAGGCAACAAAGCCTGTTTTAACCGACTTCACGAGGTGGAGACGCAAAAGCATCCGTTAGTGAAAGTCTATTCACCTTAATTCACGTCACGTAAATATTTACTACCATCATACAAATCCCTAGACAGAAGAATGGCCTGCTTGTAAATGTGTAGTAAAGCTGAACTGATAGCCTTCTGTGAACTTTCCTAATCACTGGTTGAATGCTACATTTAGGGCAATGTACCGCACAGTTATTAGGCCCTAAAGTCTGGGTAAACTAGGTCATGTCGGTGCTTACTTGTCGCAGAATAAGTCTAGCAGTCTAATCTCGACTGTGTGCAACTCAGTCAGTGAGATCAAGGCAAGCAAACATGCTGTCCTACTCAAAACCTGAAATAACCCTGACTTGGAAGCAGATGTGCTTCTGAATGTGCTGATTTCAGTCATTAGGATCCAACATACTCATTATTTCTTTAAAAATATGCCTGGACAAAGCAGATATTTATTAAAATATAAACAAAACAGAAAAAAAAACCCAGCAGCCATTTGGCATGGTACAAAAGAAGCTTAAATAAACCAGTTTTCTGTGTCCGTTTATTCCAAACTGAAAGTGTAGCAAAACTTTGTTTTGGGGCTATGACCACTGGTATGTGAGATTTCCCATCCTGGAATTTCCATGGGAATGATCAAAGCTGGTAGTTTAGCCAGATGGATTTAAATGACTAACTCGAAGTGTGTGATCAAAGCAAACAGATTAACATTCATAGTTTGTTTGGAACTAATCCAAACTAGTACATTAACTTTTCCAAAACTAAACTATAACTGAATTTTCTTATAACAAAACATTTCTAATTAAAATAGCAAATAGATTATAACCAAGTTAGCCATCATAACTACATATGCAATTTACTGATTTCGGATTAAACTCTCATTAAATTCAAATGAACAGGGAAACATTACTATTTTTGTGGCCAATATTAGATAAAGTAACTTTCACCACAGGGTCTGGTCAAAAGCTACCTTTAAGTTCTTCTTAGGTGATTTAAACTGGAACGTTAACTTTTCACCCATGCAGCTTTAAACTAGCAAGCCAGATTTAACCTTTAGGCCACATCTAAGCAAGCATTTAAAATGTTTTGGGGTTGTTTCAACATATTTGTTTAGTGTTCACCTTTGGCGTTGATCTTGCGAACCTCTTCTACATAATCCCGTGTGCGGTAGTCAATGGGGTGTGTGACTCCTCCCTCGCTGATGACCTCATGCTTACTGGCTGAGGCAGTTCCGAAGATGGTGACATCCTTCACCGTCTTACAGAGCTGAGTAGCAGCGATCCCCACCCCTCCTGCAATAAAACAGGAAAAGCAACACACAAAATTCGGTTACGGGCAGGCATCCACCCAGAGTAAAAACAGCTGACGCGAAGTGCGGCAGAATTGCACGCGTATGAACCGGTTTCATCTGCAAACTCAAAACATACATTCCAGATAAGAAAAGGTCAGCTAAGGAGAAGAAATACAGCGAGACCTCAGGAGCCAATGTGCATATACACCATCCATACCATATGGGAACAGTGGAGGCTCAACGGTTACAGCTCTGGACTACTGATTTTAAAGGTTTAAGGAGTTTAAATCCTGGTACCCCAAATTGGTCACTGGACTGTCATCTCAGATCAACTGTAAGGTGATTTGGATGAAAATATCTACCAAATAAGTGAATGGAAGCACACAACTCTGTAGTGAAATAGTCCATGGTCAGTACAACAAGCTGATCCTGAAGCTCTAACATCAGCCAAAGTTAACTGCCTTACTTCTGGGAAACACAATCAAGACTAGCAAATGCAGACATTCTAAACCTGTGTGAAAAGAAGCAATTCTCCATACCAGCAGGTGGCAGTAGTCTGAAGTCAATCAATTCAAGGTGCAGTACGGCAGATATAAAGCCTGTCACAAAATCAGAGACCATGCAATTACGTGGAGCATGTCTAGTCTGCTATCTACTAGAAGCAGTATTTTGAGCTGCATCTTCACCGGTCATTTAGTGTGGTAGTATGTGGTTTGGTATGTAGCCAAACAAACGCTACTACGCACCAATTTAAAGCCTGTTCAGACTGTATGTGGATTTCAAATGCCGGGCTTGGATATTTGCTTGCAAAAATGTAGCATTATTCGTAGAACAAGCACCCCAAAAGATCCTGTAGTTTTTTTTTTTTAAATAAATTGTCCAGTTAGAACCTGTTCATCCAAAGAGCTATCCAATGGCATCTTTGAGGAAGCCTCATTTCTTAGTGTGCAGATATGACAGATGAGTAGAAGCTGAAAAAGTTATGAACACAAAAAAAAAAAAAAAAAAAAGGTTCCATTTCCCATCCTAAATGGTACTTTGTTCCGTCTAAGCAGCATTACAAACTGAACTTCCCCATCAGGAAACCATTTCAGGATCCCAAGTCTTACAAGAACCTTGAACGCCGTACTCTGTCGTTTGCATCCTTTGCTCGGTCAGCTCCTCATCTCCGGCCAATTTACCAAGCTGAACAACCAACCAGAGAACTCTTGCTGGCTTCCAACACCAAGTCAGTTGAGCATCAGTTAAAACTGAAGTGTGCCGACGGGGCCAACTAGCACCAGCGCTGTGCGGACACTACACGCTGTGAAAACTAGAGGCGCCAGTCAACCATGGGTATTTGGCTGGCTCGGTGCGTTTCTTCCCCATCTCTGTATGACGTCCAAGCCACCTTAAGTGTGTCGAGTCTGTGAACAAGTGGCCGAGCAATTTGCACCCCCATCTCAACGTGCTTGGCAGTGCTCAATACCGCCGACGTGCAGTACAAGAGGAACAGACTGGCTTCCGGCCTGGTTAATAATGCTATTTTTGCCCATAAAGTTTTTAAATCAAGGAAACAACTGATCTCTGAGCAAACTTGTTTATTAGTAGGTCACAAGTTTCCCTACCATGAATCCAAAATCTTAAGCCACAGGGGTGGAGTCACGTTTCTAACCACACTTAGAAGGCTACTACTTTAGAGCGGTTTAGTTTTTAAATGACTATTTATTTATAACGTTCAGCTTTGGAGTCCAGGTTGAGTCCCTTCACTCGAATCTCCATATCAGCCTCAAATCAAAATACCGTATTAGGAAAACTGAAACCTTTTTTGTATGCTCGTTTATTTCATTAATGAAACTAGCGTTCACTTTATTAACCAAACTGAAGGTTAAACATAGATGATTCGCACTTGGTGCAAAGTTGAAAGTAAGTGCCAATTTGTGCGAGAGACTTTGCCTTAAATATGTGTAGGACAAACTGATCAGGAAAGACAAGAAGTTAGATTGCCTTCATAAAGGTCACAGCAAGCAACAAAGGCCAGTGCTTATTAAATGCCAGAATGAAAAACACACCCACACACATACACACCCAGGGTAAGGCCAGACAACATGCCAACAAATGCAGTCAGTGGCTTATAAACCTGCACAGTATATCGTTTGTTACCGCAGAATTTGACCTTGAAAAAATCCTGCACCGTGCAAAGGATGCATAATGGCGGAAGCATGATAAACACCAGGGTAAATGAATGCAGGCTGATATTTAACTGCGACTTTTTTTTTTGAGAGACTTATTGCAAGGCACATCGTTCTTGCAAGGTGTAGAACTGGTGCCGCAGTACATTTTAGTCCAAATCCCGCAACTCTCGAGCAATATGAAATTCAAATCAGCCTTTTTTCGAATAAATTAACAGCTCTACTGTGCTACACCGTCTGCTGACTTGTGTTAACTTTGAAGAAAACTGCAAGCAGCTCACGGATTCATTTGCATGGTGTGAAAAGGAAAACAGGAACTAGTCACTGGAGTGAAAACGGTAGACTTTTTAAATAGCCATAACCCAATTTTTCCCCCCCTTTTTTGTGTGTAAGGTGGAAATCAGGGGGGAGGGGCACGACCCCCCTGAATTTTTCTTCCTTTCAGGTTCACGTCATCTGGGGTGAACTTAGTTTGTGTTGCCATGGAGACCCCAGCCAAGTGACCCTGTCTGTCCACAATACATTTACTTACACACACCTCTCCAGATACTTCTTATTCACCTGCTCCCTCCCTGCAGTTCCTCACATGCTAAGTGGGACCGTCTGTGTGTGTACATATGTACACACACACACAGACACAAAGGGTCAGTCTACCCCGTGACTTCAGTGCCCTAATCACAAGACCAGCAGCAAAATTGCCAAGACAACCACTTACCCTCCAGTCAAATTTCTAATCTGACACTCAGAACAGGAGCATTTGCTTTCTTAGACATGGAAAACTGTGCGCCGCTAACAAGAAAGGGGAATGGAAAAGATAGTCTGGCCACTTGAGAACGAGACAGAAAAGTGAAGCAGGATGGGGGTATAAAGAGTCTCCAGGGCCATAGACAGATTTCCATGGTTAATTCCATTTGTTCTGCTCAGGATTAAATTCCATTGTTTTTCATGGCTGAATGAAGACTGATGCTCATCCGATAAGGTTCGTTATAAATGACTGTGCATGAGAATATGTACTCTCTCCCTCACACACACACACACACACACACTGAAGAAGCCTTTATATTTCCCTGTGCTTACATACTCACACCCACACACGGATGCGCACAGAGATCTGGCAGCTCTCGGTCCCCACTGCATGGTCCGTTGTGTTCAGGAGGAATTTCCCTGAAAATATTGTGGAATTCTACAGATTCCCAAATGTAGCCCACAAGAAGAGGGCAACTAGAGGACAGCGAGGGGAGGGGGAGAAAATGAGCGCGAGGGAGCCAGAGGTTCCAAGTTCAAATCTGTTGACCTGCTGACATATTAAACATTCAACCAGCTAAAAATTATCCCCATAACACATCACACAACAGAATATAGAGAGACGTACTACATGAAGGGTAACACCAAGAGCTCTTACAATTTTTTTTTGCATTTGAACACACATATATAAAAATATATGTAAAATCTATGACAAACAAAATCCACTTTAAATACAAGATCATTCTTTTAGTTGCCTCATGCAGGTCTAGTGTAACCAAATGGGAGTTTCTAAAAATGTTCAGTGCCATTTCACCCGACACAAGACACAGTGCTTTGAGTAAAAGCTTGTCATTTGTTTGTACTGTACTGATATATTAATGCACTGATTTTCGATTTCTAGGTATTCAGTTTGAATCTCAGATGATATTCTACAGGGCATATAGAGCACTGTGAAGAACCCTTAACGCCACTATGTAGTGAGCATGCACAGAGAACAAAAAGCCACTTGGGATTTAGCCTGTGTTCAATTGGCTTAAAAAAAAAAAAAAAAAAAAAATCCCAAGACAGGAGGAATTGAAACAACGCAATATACAGTCAATCCTCTCATCTATGGACACCACATTAACGGATAGCGGATGCAATGGACAATATCTGCTGGTCTCAATACATAATCCATTAGCCAGAATGTCTGGTACGAAAGTTTAAAAATCCCGGGTGTTGCGATCTGAGTCCAGTAGTTCAGCAATTGGCCACTAGGGGGTGGTGGTGTGCGTGCTACTAGTTGCTTACAAGCATCTGCTGAGCTGTAGTCGTTGTAAAGCTGTACTGTTTTTTTTCGCTGATTATTTGGTGTTTTTCACCGTTTTTCTGTCCAGTGCCATCACTATGCCCCCCAAAGATAAGTCTAGTGGTAAAAGTGTGTTGATCTTAGTATTGGCCAGAAATTAGAGCTCATTAAGAAGTCTGGTGTTTCTGACTGGGAGTATAGTGTGAACACACACATAAGGGAAATGACATTTACAATTGTATTTAAATACTAATGTAAATAAAATATGTAATGTACTTACCTATTTATGTTGGTCGTTATGCTGCTTGTCATGTGTACAGTTCTTGGGGAGCACTTTTATGGACCTTAGTGG
>JAQLOM010000008.1:4833049-4843082 GCA_030068315.1 Chrysichthys thysi | reverse complement strand
TTGTCTTTTTAATTAGGCCCTTAATGAAGCTCCTGGAACACAGTCAGCAGCCACTCAACCCTGCAATACACACACTCTCACACACACACACACACACACACACACACACACACACACACACACATAACGCCTGCTGAGTGCCACTATAAAACAAACATGATCTAGTCTAATCTCACTGTTGTGTGTTCACAGGATCCATACAAAACCTGTTATCAAATGTCTACACACTCACAGTATATATCCAGATGCTCTCCCTGTCTCTCTTCATTTCTCCTTCTTTCTGAACTCAGACATGGCTAACATGGCACTTTGAAACAAACATGGCCACAAAGCGCACTGCTGGCTGCAGATGCAAGAGAACAGAGTGAAAGCTACAGTACAATGCTGAAATAAGCACTTCTGTTTGATTTGCTTTGAGATTAGGGAATAGTATGACACACAAATAAACACACCCATCCATACACACGCACACACACACACACACACACACACACACACACACACTTACTTTATGGTAACACTGCAATGAGGAGTCGTTGTATGGTCAGGACACTAGGTTGCCCCACATGCATTAGATATCCTGCAGCCATTATGTCAGGCAACTGAAGTTAGTTTCAAACCCTGTAACAGTACAATACAATGTGTAAGTTATAGTAAGGGCAATAAACTTGGTAAGTATATTCTGCCCCCTGGTGGTGAATATCAGTCAGTGCCTCAGTGTTGCATTGCTCAATTTTCTAACCCAGTGCACACAGATCAAGGATTTTTGAGTAAACCTGTGTATTATAGCTGCACAAAACACAGGCAGAACTTTAAACAGTGTCTGCTGTGTTCTGCATCTGTTTCTTAACCAATTTTCTATTTGCTTTAGTAACTTTGGTCAGACTTTTTTCCTTAAAGGTTCACTATGTAGGATTTAGGGGGGATCTATTAGCAGAAATGGAATCTAGCATTAGTATGTTTTCATTAGTGTATAATTACCTGTAACTATGAATTGTATTTTTGTAAGCTTAGAACGAGCCCTGGGCAGCATGGAGGCTAAGTGTTTCGCCTCACAGCAAAAAGGTCCTGGGTTCGAGCCCTGGTGTCAATGGGACAATGGGACACTGGGACACGGGCGCCTTTCTGTGTGGAATTTGCATGTTCTCCCCGTGTCTGTGAAGGTTTCCTCCCAAAGACATACACAGGTGGATTAGCTACTCTAAATTGCCTGTGTGTGACTCAGAACCCGAGTCCCGAGTTAAGGGAGGGTTGGGCATGGGGCTAGTGACCTCACCCTGTAGAATGCACGTAGCTACGGAAATGTCAACCAAGCCCCGAGGGCTGCTTAACACCCTGTGTGCCAGATGGCATGGACAGGACCTAAGAAGAAGCATGAGCCCAATACAGTGGTACCTTGACTTACAAGTTTTATTCGTTCCATGATGGAACTCGTAACACAAATTACTTGTATGTCAAATCAGTTTTCTCCATTGAAATGAATTGAAATGCCATTAATCCGTTCTGGACCGCCCCCCAAAACACAGAAATATTTTTGTTACATATTGTTAAATAAGAAAAACGTACTTATAAATAGAAACCCAATACAATAGAATGCACTGCAATAAACTGGTTTTATTAAGTATAATGTACAGCATTTTCCTTGGAGATCAGATGACTTGAAGAGGCTGATGGAGGTGGAGGAGAAAGGCTGAACTGAATAACTGAATCTTAGTCTCTGATTTTTGCCCTTTTTGCCACGCTTTCCTCACATTCATCTGCAGGGGTTGTCAATAAAAACCTGTCCAATGAGGTCTGTTTCATCCTCCCTTTCAGATTGTTTCTTAAATAGCGCGGTCGCACGCCCAGTTGCAGCTTTTTCTGGGTGTTTCTTTTGAATAAAGTCAGAAAGTAAGGAAATTATTTTAACTTTCTTCGCTGGCGTTATAGCCTTTATCGACTCCTTCTGCTTCAGTATGGTGCAGATCGTAGAAGTGCTATGCTCGTACTGCTTCACCAAGTCGACTACACGCACACCGTAGTCATGTGATTCAATAATTTCTTTCTTTAATTCAATGCACATCATCCGCTTCTTCTTCTCAGTACTGTCCTTCACACTCACTTTCTTTGGACCAACTAGTGCCAACTAGCCGTAGGGTATCTGAAGCTGGCTCATAAGCCGAATTTTAGCTCTCAACTCAAAGCAAAAAATCATCCGAGAGATGGCTCGTATCTCGAAAAACTCGTTAGTTGGGATACTCGTAAGTCAAGGTACCTCTGTATATCTACATAGGGAGCAGGTCCTCTTCCACTGAGCTGCCATGTTGCTCTTGACAGCACATTTCATGTTTTACAAGTGGCAGTGTACATCTGGAAGAAAGAACCAGAATGAAAACAAAACAGAACAAAACAAAACAGCCAAACAAAGAAACACAAAAAAGGAAGCCAACGAAGGAGAAAGAAGAAGAATCAGTGTTTGTTTTTGAAAAATGGAGGATCCTACTTACTATTTAGCATGAGAAAAAGAGAAAAAGGAGGTGTAAAGTAAGTAATGTAAGAATTGGTGGTAGGATACAGGTACCTGACAGGCACTGTATGCTCTCATACATGTTTGGAAAGGGCGTGGCAAGGAAGGGCGTTCATTGTTTGCAATCCACAGAATTCTACATAGTGGAGCTTTAAAGTCAGAATACTTCCTGTAATATTTGGTGATGTTTCTCCTCAAACATCCATGACCAGGAGAAGTCTCATTTCGCCTGTCAATCATGGAGGCAATCTTGTCAGTTTAGACAGCGTTTGGTCCTGAACCAACATAGGCAGGCAGCTCTGTGTGTTTTGAGGGGTCTGGTATTGGAGGACATTGAAGGAAGGGACTATGTTTTTTGGTGTTGGAGCTTCAAATTCAGTACCAACAAAAAGGTCACAGGACCAGGTGGGTTTTTGCTCTCATATAGGTGGAAAGGGGTGATGTTCATTCTCGTGTATGCTGGAGTGAGTGGTTTTTACTCTCATGCATGCTGTAGTATGTGGGTTTTTTTTTACTCGCAAACAGGTGGGATTGGGTGGTTTATATTCTGGTGTAAGCAGAAGTGAATGGTTTTTACTCTCCTGCAGATCAGAATGGGTGTTTTAATTATCCTGCAGGTAAGAGCAGGCATTCAGAAGCTCGTCAACAAAGAAAGCCTACATTGTTTAACATGGAAGCATACTGGAAGCGATGAGATGTTTTGATGCCTTATTTTGGTTAGGGCTGCTGTGCGGTTTTCTTGTGAGAAGCAACAAAATTCGTTAGAAAATATCAGGATAAGCAAAGTAATCTGCAGGAGCACTTGGGATTAGGCAAAAAAAAATTCTGGGAGCACAAGGGAGTGGGATTTTTTTAAAAAAACAGGTGCTTTTTGATGAGACAAGCTAAGGCTAATGTTTGTCAGCATTCCTTCAATGATGAAAATGAAATGAAATGATATCTATAGGCACTATTGTACTCCAACTGTAGTTGAGTAAGACCAAGCAGATCTTCACCGACTTGAGTAGGTTTAGATTACAATGGGGCTTTATTATAGAGTTATCATTTCATTTGAATTCAGGCAAAAGTACGGTTATTTTCCACAACGAAGAAACGCAAGATGAAAATGTTCACTCCACTTTAACCCATTAGCTTCCGTGGTCCCCATTTGGGGATCATATATTGAATGGCATAAAAAATAGATGGCATGTGCCATGATCCCCATTTGGGACTTTGATTAAAAATTGAAATTTCAGAAAAACTAACAGTCATATTTCTTGAAAGTAGATGTTTTTGTTACTATTTTGATGTAAATTAATAGAAATACATGAAAATTTTCAGAAATTTTTTTGGCAGTTAATGGGTTAAAGAAGGGAATCTCAAAAAGAGCATTTTTTGGGAAATTCGAGTAAAAATGACAAATCTTTAGTTTTCACTGGCTAGATTTGCTGCAGTTAGTAGTCAAATATATTTAGACTAAAACTAGCAATAACTGAATACCTGAAATATGTTTCAAAGCATTATATTTTTATGAAAAGACGACATTCAAATGACAAATTTAAAATTAACGTTTGTTTTGAAAACACATAGCTTCAGCTCATTCTACCAAGATCATTGACTCTAGCTTTAAAGGGCGTCTTTAAGCTAACACTGTTAATCTAATGCATCCCACTATGTCTAGGAGCAGTATATTGCCAAAATAGTGCGATAAAAAAAAACCTGTAGATCAATGTTTCAGAAATCTTCCAATCATCCAGGTCATGCTGATCGGCTCATAGTACAACATACAGTGGGGTCCAAAAGTCTGAGACTGCTAAAGGAAGGTTAAGGATGGTTAAGGAGGCTAAAGGATGCTTCTATTTTGCAACCGTTAAAAATTTAATATAAAATGGTTCATTATAAATAAGCTTATCAACAATAACAGGACTGAAAAGTCCAATTTTATAGAATATTAGCATGAATTTGACAATTTCTTTTCTTGTATTCTTTTGCTTCAGTGACCGTTTGCACACCAGCTGGCATGGACTCCACAAGTTTGCATAAAACCTGATGATTCATATTAGATCAAAACCACGGGAGCGTAATTCAAAATCCTTCTTCAGCGGAAGGGGTCTGTGTAAAACAAAGGAATATCTGGCCTTTTGTGCAAAAGATCTACAATTGTCACAATGTCCCAAACTTGCCTACATTTAAACAGTGACCCAGAAAAAAAATCTGTCCGAATCTTTAATATTTAAGATTCTGAACATTATTTGTTTTAATGATTTCTTCAAATGGATTTCAAATGATAAATCAAATGAAATAAATAAGTGGTCTCCGACTTTTGGACTCCACTGTATATCTCAATAAAGGCTTATTGCAATCTTATCCGTGAGCCTGTAAACCTGTGACAACATGAGGATTTCATGATATTGGTGTCTGGAGGCAAGGATTACTGCTGAGGTAAACACGTTCGGGTTCTGGTGGCCAGTGATAAGTGGTGTCACAAAAATAGTAATTTCTTTTCCTTAAAGGGCCACGGGGATTGAAAAGAGACTGCAAGAAGTCATCTATGTAAAACTCAGACTGTCATCTCGGAGTAGATGAGAGATGTCTGCACTATCACATATCACCTACTTTACACTGCTGTCACAGGGCTGAGTCATGCACAGTGTGCTCGTGAAAATCTGCTCAAATGTCATTCTTTAAAGTAGGTTTTCAAGGTTTTTTTCCCCCTGGTACATGACAGGCAGTGAGGTTATTTCGTAGCAAGAGTCGTGAACATCACTGCTTTTGTGAACTCACCAAGGCACCTGTGATCTCTCTGGACAGGAATTCAAATTTAAAAGTCGCTGTACAGCACGCAGCAAGAACGTCAACACAACAGAAAACTGACCACAGGAAGACCGGTCTGTAGACTGCCGCATAGCCAACATATAGTTTATTCATTTCATATGAAACAAACAAAAAGACGATTCAAAACAAGTAAACAACAGGTGCATATTGGAAAATCAGAAAACTGTTCTGACACAGAATCAAGTCAATTCATCTACTCCTGACAAAAAGAAAGAAAGAAAAAAAACAACACCCTAACATTTTGATGTCCTCAAATTCAAACCAGCACTATTGAGCCTCTGATGTCAGTTAAGTCCATCCACATTCAGACACGCATCGTCATATTCAGCCTCTACTGCAGCGTCATTACAGTACATGACAGGGCCGGTCACTGTGTCACAACCTCTATTCAACTCTGTGGTCCGTGGTCATTTTATCACATGTGTGACATTACAGTCAATGAATGGACATATAGTTATGAGCTTTCAGGATGTGCTTACTCGTGTCCCATATTTTTATTTTTATTTTTTTACTTAAATTCCAATACTACCACTTAATTGTAGTCAATCTGAACCACAGCTGGGCTAAGTGAACTAAGCGGCTGTTACGGGCCCCACAGCCAAAAAGGGCCTCATTACAGGCAGGGAAAAATAAGCTACTAACAAAAGTATGTTAAAGGGGCAAGCTCACCCTTCCCAGAAGCGTCTGCACAAAGTCGTGAGGTGCCATCAGCAAAGCCATTTATATTCCACTGTGTTACATGTGAAAAACAATCCACAGCAATGCAGCGACATGCTAGGTTATAGATTTTAAATCGTAAATAACGTGAAACTGAAACTATTTGCGCAAAGTAGTTTCAAAGTAGTTTTAACCCTTTATCAGGCGAAGAACCATATTTGGTAACTTCAGTAGACATCAAAATGGCCCCCCATGCCTCTCCGTGAGACTGTAGAACCACACTGATTTCTCCCATAAATAAATGATCTTGATCTGCAATATAAAAATGACCTGCCCAGGGTGTACCCCGCCTCTCGCCCGAAGTCAGTTGAGATTGGCTCCAGCTTCCCCCCAAGACCCTGAACGGGAGTGAGTGAGTGAGTGAGTGAGTGAGTGAGTGAGTGAGTGAGTGAGTGAGTGAGTGAGTGAGAAATGAAAAAAATCTTGTAATAAAAAGTCTTGTAATATCCTCCAATAACACTCTAGATGTAAAGTTTTTAATTTACAAGTATTTCAATTAGTCCCCGATAAAGCATTAAATTGGTTCCATTTCCGTATAATTATTCCTTTGTAATGGACAGGAACTGATAAGGCTTTTACACATCTTTTGACACTTTTATTAGCAAAAGTTTTCTTGTAAAGGCTTAGAATTCAGGTAGGTGAGCGCGCACAAAGAGAGCTAGCCAACTTGGATAATTCAAACGACAATAGTGGTCACGTGGTTTCATAACGCAGTGGCCCGTATGTAAACAAAAACCATGAATTGGACTCTGGGAAGGGGGAGCTGGCCCTTTTAATACTTAACATAATTAAAAATACTTAAAATAATTTTAAAATATGTAGGTATTTAAAACTAGGTAACTATACAACACGATGGTATGATGTACCTTGATGCAAAAGGGGATTGTTTTCAGCATGAAAACAGCATGTGTGCCATTCGTCTTACACCACAATAATTTGCAATAAAGGCATTTTTTTATTTATCATTAGCGAACAGTGTTGTTCTTTTTATACATATATTGTTTTATTTAATATATTTGAACATTCAGTTCATATTCATTTTCTCAGTTATCACCTGCATTGTAGCAGCTTTACAGAGCTGATCGCGTACAGCCTCTCAATTTTTCAGCCTCGAAGACTAAAAAATTCAGCTTGCTGTGTTACTGAGAAACCGCAAAGTGCAAACCCTTCTGTCCTGAAGACTTTTTCCATGGTGGAAAAACCTGACTGAGTGTTACAAATTCCTGACGCTTTCCTAAATGTTCAATAAATGACTTTATACATTTATTATTAGCCTCGGATTATACTGGCTATCTGCCTTACAAGTGGCAGAAAAATGCTAGAAACTGTTGTTTTTATTGGTCAGTTAACAGCAGGTTGTTGGGTTTTTTTTTAAATAGTCTGTGTATTAGTCTTCGCTTAAGTGGAACAGCCTCCACACAACTCCCCGTCAATAAGCTGTTACTCATTCAAATTAATGTAATGCAGTGATCTGAATTACAACCGCTGCTAGAGAAAATTAATCACCACTTTCTGAACAGGTCGAATATACTGCATAGTGTATTCATTTCATGTTCCTTGCTGCTTTATCCTGTTTAGGGATGCAGGGCAGGAGGCAGGGTACACCCTGGGCAGGTCGCCCATCCACGGAGACAGACAACCATTCACACTCACATTTACACCTATGGACAAATTTACAGCAGCCAATTAGCCTAATCTACTCTGCATCTCTTTGAACCGTGGGAGGAAACTGGAGTACCAGGTCGCAGACACGGGGAACATCCAAACAAAAAGGCCCCATTCGGCCGCATGATTGAACCTGGACCTTTTTGCTGTGGAGGCTTTGGTTACTCAGCTAGGCAATTAGCCACAGAATGCCAGCTTTTAAGCATTTTAGCTCACTACAAATCACTAAAAAACAGGAACTCAACAAATAAATGAGATTATCAGGATTTAGCATTTCAGGTTGGATGTTTTGGTCATAAGCAGTCCCCTCTAAACTAGTCACCTAGCTATACAAGCCTAGCAATGATGGTTAGCTCGATAGCTCATGTCAATGTGGGGGGGGGGAGAACTACATCTTGAAATTCATTCAAATTCAGCAATCGAAATTAAAATATCAACCGTTCCTAATGTCACAGCATGTTTCCTAGCTTTATTGAATTTCTAGGCATTATGGATTTGCTTGCTAGCATTAGCTACAGAAATTTGAGCGTAAATGTTGTACGGTTTTGGTATTACAAAATCAGGCATGATTTAGCTGATCTTGGAGTAGTGAATTGCTTCAGATTACATTAAAAAAAAAAAAAGCCACCGTCAACATCCGGCTGCCATTTTGTTCTCTGGTAACACATGTACGATTTACAGTTAAATTGCTGGGGAGGAAAAGAAAAATCAATTGTCACATCTTAAATCACAGCAAATTATAAAAGCATATAAATGACGTGCTAGGGTTTTTTTTCCAGCAACTTTAAAATTTTTACTAGTTTTGCAAGTAAAATATCAATATCCAAATCCGATCATATAGCCTATGAAGTCATATTCCCTGGTCAAAAGAACCGAAAATGTACGCATGAGTGTTCTGGAAAGGATTACTGCAAAAACGTTGAAACATTTTATGAAGTGAAAGGCTATTAAAAAAACCTGTGCACCCTGAGACTCGCCTACGTGGCAGTTGCTCTGCTTGAAATGGCCTTTTTTCAAATTCTGAAAATGTAGTATGACTCAGGATGACTGCATCATGACCAGACCTCCAACAGTGAACAAGAGCATGACAGGAGTTGTACATTTTCTTTTCTTTTTTTTTTTTTTTACACACCACCGCCCAGTTACTGTGCTGTAAGGTGCATACAGAGACATGTACATACAGAGGAAATGCTCATAAAAGATCTGTTTCTGTTAAACCACAGACTTTACCTACTGTAATGACACGGACTGTCCACTAGAGGCATTGCAGTGACTTTTCAGCCTGAACTTGCACATTATCTTCTAAATCCTGTTCACCTAAGGGCTCTTTTGCCCCTTCTTTCCCTTCAGGACAACTCCCTCTGTCTTTCTCTCTATTTCACCATGTCTCTACGTCTCACCTTCTCTCTCTCATTCCTCAGAAGCTGAAATTGGTTCCAGACCTGATCCACTTGCTGACTCGACATTCCACAGTTGGCCGCAGCACCTTTTCAACCCCACGCCTGCGCCAAAAGCCGAGAGAGGGGGGGAATGCAACCCTACAGAATCTGAAACCCTTTAAGAATGTTAGGAAGACAAAAAAAAAAAAGAACCAGGAATGGCAAGAAGGATAAAGAATAGCTTGAATCTACAAATTTATGAATCAATATTTCATGACTGGGAAAAAAAAGAAGATCAGCAAGCTAGTAGCTGTTAGTCGGTGCCACTTTCCTTTCGGATCATTGTCGTAAACTTTCAAAAGAGCTCACTTACTAAACAGCCCTTGAAAAAAAAGAAAGAAAAAAAAAGACACCAAATAGAGCCAAGTGCCAGCGAATCTCCGCAGCACAGTTGAGCGTTAGCACCAGCCATGCTGAAAAGGCCCTTAAATTACTCTCATTCTTTAAGCCACACAGCTCATTTCTACCCCCAGTGTTCTCTCCGTGTCTCTGTCTCGCCTCTGCATTGTCAAACGCTCCACATGCTATCAATTCCTTTCATCTCTAATCACTATGATTATCACATCCAGACAGCACCCAGCATTCATCTGAAGAGAGAAACAGAGAAAAAAAAAAAAGAGGTGAGAGAAAAGCATCATGAAGGGGGGGGGGGGATCTTACAGGCAGATGAACCTACAGGCAGATGATTTGGGTGTCAAAAATTAACTCTCCTTTTAGCTGGAGATAATCAAAAAGACGAATAAAACAAAAACAGAAATGCGTCACAGTCACAGTCTGCAAAAATACTGCTAGGGTATAACACTTTGGTACAGATTGCGTAGTTGTGTGTGTGTGTGTGTGTGTGTGTGTGTGTGTGTGTGTGTGTGTGTGTGTGTGTGTGTGTGTGTGTGTG
>JAQLOM010000008.1:4766374-4776890 GCA_030068315.1 Chrysichthys thysi | reverse complement strand
AAATACACTAAAAATAAATAAATAAATAAATAATTATATATATATATATATATATATATATATATATATATAAAAAATACAAAGCCACTGGCATTCGTGAAGAAAAAAAAACCAAAAAATACAAATAAATAAATAAAAAAAAGTTTTTTGGACAAGGTTGGCAGATTAACGTCCTGAGGTTCCTGTTTTGCTCCCATTCCAACAAGACACCATTACAGCCTAACAACGGTAAACAAACATGTTTTCAGGGAGTGCGAATGGGGTATTAATTCATCAAGGCTTCATATATAATAAAACACATGCATAGTCTCTTTATGAAACTCTCAGATCCAGACGCCTCTGAATTACAGATTTCTGCAATTGTCATTATAATGGACAACGTCATCCTCCTTTAATCTAATTTATATACTATATATACACACACTTCTAGATATGTTTATAAATTAATAAGCTTATATTTGGATCTTATATACTGTGAAGCTGCTTTGTGACAATGTCCATTATTAAAAGCGCTGTATAATTAAAACTGAATTGACTTAATTAACTTGTTTCCTTCTTATGGAGTCTCAGTAATGAAAGTGTGTCACTGAATGTAAAATCCTAGAGATGTCAGTTCAGGATGGCGCTGAAATTATTCAACAACCCCTTAAGCAGTCTGTATTTTAGGCTAGAATTTTCTAAAATGTAGAGGTGGGGGGGATTTTGCATCTGAAAAGGCTGAAATTACCCCAGATTCCTTTGGCATCTGAAAATGTGCTCCTTCTACAATGCTTACCCTGAGCAAATCATCGATGCGTCCCTCTTTTTTCTCGAGGTCTGAACTCTTACTGTTTTCCAACGCGGCCAGCTTCTCCATAGTCAAGTCCGACTGAAGGGGGACAAACGACAACATTCACAAGTGCTTCCTAGAAAATCACGCATTATCAGCATTAATTATAACACTTGTCACAAGGCATGAGTGTGTTAATCTACAGTACCTGTGTTGCCCGGTGCTGTATGTGTGTGAAAGCTTGTTTGAGGGTGCATGATGAGTGGGAGTGATCTGCATTGGAATTGATAGAGGACGGACTTCCCTGCTGCACCTGTCAACGACAGAGTGTAAAAACCTTCATACCCATCTTCGTTCACTGAATTACACGACACCAAAGGTTTAACACTAATCAAATATTTGATCTGACAGCTCCGTGAGTGTAGTGTAGGAATGCAGCCAGAGCAGCAGAGAAACATGATGGAGGGGCAACAGGAGTGCAGAAGAAATGAGAAATGAAAGGAGGAGAGTGTCAGAGCAGGTGACTCACTGCAGCAGGAGGGTTGGAGAGAGAGTGCTGCGGGGAGGAGCGCACCACAGGAGGAATACCACGCGCCGGACTAGTGCCAGTACCACTACCCCCCGCAAACTAGACACAGGGAGAGAACGGTTAGTGTAAAGGATGAGAGATTAGTATAAATATGTGAGGTGATCCAAAAAAATAAATAAATAAAAAAAACGGCCCTCATCTTAGTGCAGTGTGTTTTTATCTGCAATGCTCAAACCAAATGACTCCATCGGTATTCACTCGAGGGGCGATGCCATATGTTGCTGTTTACAGGATGCTGTTGTTCTCACTCTCAGCCATCTTTAGGCTTCTACCCAGGATTGCTGGATCGCTTGCAAATGCAACCTAAGGTGCGGTCGTCTTACCAATCTCGTCCTGAGGCTCTCTCTAATCTTGCGTAGCAGTTCCTAGGCTAATGTGCAGTCACTGGTTCTCTAGCTTGCTGTTCAAACTGTCAAAGCACATTTCATTCTCAAGGGCATCCCAAACAGAATGTTTAGGTCTTTTTCTACAAAATTTCACGGCCGGCATTCACAAACACCTTCTTGTAGCTCCTTCTCACACAAAAGCAAAAGTCGATAATAAACAAACACTCGTCAAACTGCTATTTGCTCATGACCCTAAACGGAGTCCTAAAGCAGGAAGGCAGACGGTTTGTGGTTTGATTAATCGATCTAAAACAGAGATGAAGACAGTCTGGGTTCATGTAAAACTCAAGTTATCCAATCCAGAGGACAGGATAAAAAGGTTGGTAAAAGCTTATTCTGGTCACATGGTTTTTTTTTTTTTTTTGCTAATTAAATAACCTCTTTTTGTAGGTTAAAACACCACAGCATGCAGTGTTCCCAGTGTTTGTTTATCTGTATTGCTGGCATTTTTGTTAGTGAACCCAATTACCATTAGCCATTTATTGTGCATCATTACAATGTGTGTGTGTGGGGGGGGACCCAGAACATGAAATTCTATAAAATGTTTGCAACACCCTCCACCCATACAATTTTCAGGAATTCAGCACTGTTGTATAAAGAACAAAACATCGCCAAATTTCCCTAAAGCATTTTTGTGGCTTTTAAGGCACATTTAAAGCCCAGTGGCCTTGTGGGAATTAACTCACAAGCCAAATCAAGATGGGACGCACATGCGCCTATGCCACTCACAGCAAAAAAGAAACAATGGCTACATCCGAATACTCATACTGTTGTGCTATATAGTATGCAAAAAGTAGTATGTCAGAATTTGTAGGATATCTGAATGATCAGTAGGCATTTAACAGTAGTTGGATGATCAACTACATTCGTAGTACGCAAACGTGCCATAAGTAAGACAGACCCTCCAAACAATCAAAGAAGAATTCCACTGAGACTGAAGCAAAGCCGGCTGCTGAAGGGTTCAAAGGGGGTGTCTGGTGATTTACAAAAGAAACAGCTTAAACACTTAAAGGTTTAAATTTGTCCATTTTGCAGCACAGGTGGGTATACGTCATCTGTAAACATCCATGTCAAAGGACAGGTAAGATGACCGTGGAGTACGGCCGAATTATGTCCTTACTACTCACTCACATGCCCAACAGTTGGGTAGCAGGTCGTTAACCGACATTAGTACATACGGAGAATTCGGATGCAGCCAACCTAATGCTCACGAGAAAAGAAGGGGGGTGAAAAGAAAAGAAAAACAAAGCAAAAAACAAACCAAAAAAAAAGAAAAAAAAAAAAAAAAAAAAAAGAAAGAAAACCAAAACAAAAACCTTGTACCAAGGTTGACTATAACAACTAAAAAAAAAAAAAATAAAAAAATTGATGCACTTCCCTGTTAAAAAAAAAAAATGCTTCCCCGAGTATGGCTTCTAAGGCTTTAAAAACTTGCACAAATGATGACAGGACTGATTGCTAAATTTATTAACCTGTATCTGGTACAGATTTCCATTAATGAAACAGAGTACTGAACTTGAATATGGATAATCCATTCCCATTTCAGTTTGGAAACGAGTCATTACATTCACACACAACCTTTAGAGCTCACCTCAAAATAATCACTGATTTTGTGTCCTCGGCCTCCTGCTTTGGCTGTAGACACACAAAAATTTTTTTTTAAATGTGCAGTTCTCAGAATTTCTAATGATTAAAGCCTCTATTCAATGATCTATTGCTGATTCATCAGTCTTGAAATACTGTTAGGCAACACTATCCTAATTCTTACAAGTTCTGCTTAATATCTGGATATATTTATTAAAAAACAACACACACACTCAAGTAGAAGAGAAAGTGAAAGAGTAAAAGCCGAACAGCTACCTTGGCTGTCAAAGGGGTCTCCTTTCCTCTTACGTGGTCTCTGGTCATTCGGCTTCTTCTCAGGTGTCTGTGTGCGAGTGACAGAGAGCAAGAGAGAAAGGGATAGAGAGAGGGAGAGCCAGCAGACGAAACAGGAATTTATGACTTCATGCATTCCACAATTCCTCTTGTTCTAGACAGATGAGCATTTTCTTTCACAACCTGCAGACTAGACAACAGGCGCTCAAAGACAAAACAAATCAGTACAATTCAACTGTGACTGTGCTCATACACCGTCAGCAATACCCCATCATCAAGATGCAGAACCAAAAAAAAACAAACAAACAAAAAATCCACAAAAACATTTTATATTGGTGGAAAAGTAAGCAAGCAAAAGAAATTTGATAACCCCTGCTTCATGAGCTTCAGCCTGAATGAAGAAACCAGTGAACCAAGAAATTCTGTGTTTGCATTTCACTGACACATGACTGCAATGCTGATTAAAGGGAAAATGCAATGCAACAGAAAATCTAATTCATGCATAACAAGAAGTCAATCAACTTAATAAACCCCCTGAGACGAAGCGATGCAAGAGAAACATGGTGACGGTTGCTTTTCACTATGCAACAGTTTCAGCACATCACTAATTAAAAGCAGCACAAAACTCATTTCACATTCACCAAGACAAAAACAAGATGCAGCTCGTCATATTACTGAGGATCTGCAAAGTCTTATGTCCCTCTTACGGAGACCCTCCTGTTACGAAGCAATAACACTGGAGATTTCTTCCAAAAATATTCCAAGCGTCACCGTATCAATGATTAGAAGTTTTGTAGTAAAAGTTATTCATCACCGGCCTTAGATTATTTTGCCGCATGTGCCAAACAAGTCCTGTGAATCAAGTGTCTGACAAGATTGTTAAATAATAATAATATTTAAGAATGCCTTATAAACCTATGATTTGTCTTGCAGCGTCCACTACTGTCAGCCCTGCTGTCCTAGAAAAATCGGCACCTCTGGAAAAATCAGTGCCGCGGGAAGGCGCAATATTAAGCGACCACAGGAAATGTGCACATATGAGGTAGTGATTTATCACTTTTGCCATTCAGCTAAAATACTTGCAGATTGGTGTGCGTGTGTGTGACTAACCTCAAGCTCTTTGTCACTCAGAGAGCCCACGCTACACAGACTATGATTGGATGACTCGTTGTGCCCGGAACCCTATGGAGAGAGATGAGATACAGCAAATAAATAAATGAGTACAGAGCTTCAAAAGTTAAGACGCGAGAGCTGCCATGAAGGGAACATCCTGTTTACAAGTTCACGGCTCCACTGCAACACTAAGACAGCCTTTGGATCAACCAAACACTGCTACTCATTACCCCCCGACATTTTTCCACCCTATCAGGCCAGAGGACCTCAATGCCAACAGCCTTCAAGGTTGCGCAGGGAGACGACGGGACGAGGGGCGGTGTGCACAGGATGTTTTTTTTTTATTTATTTTTTTTTATAAATAACTCGTATCTCTCTCAGGCCATTTCAGCCTCAGTGGGGGAAAAAAACATGCATTATTCACAATCACAATAAGACAGGGCAATTTGCCCGGATACACCTGACGTGCATCACGAAAGAGACTCATGTTTCTAGTGAAATGTTTCCGCCGCCTCTGCACAACACATCATCCCAATTTAATCATCGTTGGGAGATGTGCTTATGCCACATAACAAATATGTAAAAAATACATCACCGTGACTACCAACTTAACACAACATCTGCTGCTTCAAAATTATGTGATCCCAAGTGAATCCTCACAGATTTTTGTCTTTGGAACTATGAAGATATCATACAGACATTGTGACACAATATATTGAATTGTTATAACACTGACCAACTCCATGGTTACCTACAGTAACAGTTAACTATTTAATCGTTAACGTTTTGCCATCTGCTATTTAAAAATAATTTTAAAAAAAAGTTCACTGGAGTTAAAGTTTGGACAGGACGTACCCCGCACTTTAGTCAATCGGGAAATGATCTGGATTTGGCTTCATTTACATACATATGAAGGAAGATTCCTCATAAACCAAATGCTGTTCGTCAGTCTAGCTCCAGAGCGGTACAGTCCAGCAATAAATATCTAAAAGGGTAAACTGTCAGCGTGCGCATATATTTTTCAAGCTACAGAACAAAATACGCACATAAAATTTCTCAAACGTCGATGGGTTTTCTTCAGGATACCAAACAGTCCTCAGGAACTGCAACATTTTAAATTACATCCTGTTGTGCACCTCTCCTACTTTTTCTATGGGTCAATTTTGAGTATCATCCTATACCTGATTACGATGTTCTCCAAATAAACAAAGATCTGTCGGCAAGCTTTTGCTGATAAGTGATGCGAATTTAAGACACGTGATAAATTTTGGGCTCTGTTGGGTCATTTCAGTCCAAATCAGTCTCGATACATAATATCAGTTCCGCGAGTCTCGGGTGTTCGTTTGTGTCCCGAAGACGTTCGGGAAGCAGGAATGATGCATTAGTGTTAGCATTCACTGCTGAGTTAAGATTAGAGGTATTTGTACCTAGATATACTCTGATGCATGGTATGGACCCTGCACCAATCTGAAGATCTTTGCAATGACCAGCAAAATCAAAGTTTGCTTTACTAAGCCTATGATCATCTTTACCAAGCCATCTAATCAGGGAGCTGCTTATGAAGTGAGCGCACACGATGAGATTAGGACGAGATTGATTCGAGGTTGTACTAGACGGAGGTGTTTTTTAAGGGAAACCAAAGAAAAGGACAACTTTTCTTGAAGGGCGTTCAGAAAGCTCAGAGCAGTGTGTTGGCATGGCAGACCTTGGCGACTCCGACCCCAGTGAATCGAGCCTCGAGCAGCTCCTGCCTCCGAGGATCCAAGCTGTGCAGTTCCTCCATCATGACTGCGAAGGAAAACCAAAACACAGAAAGACAGTAAGAGGGGATGGTTTGCATCTCATTACGTAGCCATAGTGATGCTGGGAGGTTTGATCGCACAGTAATGTCTGTGTGACAAGTTGAGTCATAGGCCCCTGATGCATGCATTTTCGAGACCTTTCCTAAAACTGACGAGTCTCTCTGATTGCGTGTTCACTAAGCCACAGGTATGAAAACGTCCCACAGACCTGCTGAGACTTCCAGCACCTTAAATCAGGAGTCACCCGACTCCATAGGACACGTACTCACACAACACACACGTTACATCCGTGCTGGATGATACTACTAATAACAATTAGACCCCGACTCTCATCACATCATGCCCCACATTAGGTCACTGATCTACATGGCCAGCGTAGCTCGGCTGGACCTGAACAACCTCATTAGGTCAGCAGCAGCCAGGTCCGTGGAGATAGCTGGACGGGAAAATGAAAACCAAACAAAAACACTGTGCGAGCCAAAAACTAATCAGCTACACCCCGAGCTAGCAAACATCCACGGGCTAATCAATCAAGTCCCAAAGCTAGCTAGCGAACTATGCAACCATTTAGGATGCACCAAAGTTACTTCGAGCTCATTTCCCCGAAATGTAAAAGCCCAAAGCGCATAATAACGCATTACCCAACCGAATAAAATACCCCAGAGTCGTCTTTTCTCTTTGGATATTTTAAAAAATGCCCAAAACCGACGTTATCTAGCTAAGCCCCACGCAAGCTAGTTTGCTAAAGCTAACAGACAAACTGTTACTCCAGAGAAGCCTTCATGTAACATCTTGTGCATTTAAAAGAAACAACTTTGGTGAAGATAAATAAATAAATAAATATATAAATAAAGGGGGTAAAAAAACAAAACAAACAAAGCCAAAGAAACGTTATGTTCACTTAAAAATGATTTTTTTCTTGGAAACTTAACTAGCGTGTTAGCTCGAGCTAACCTGAGCTGACCCATGGGGTTTGGCACCATCATCCAGACATTGTTTGCACTCTTCTGCTATAAACCCAGCACACTTAACAAGCTAATTCGGGTCCTGACAAGTTTTGACAGTCAGCACGGAATTAAAAAGCCGCACAGAAAGCCGGTTTTACCTGAGCTGTCGATGGTTTCGACTTGTGATGTAGAGTTTTGGGTTAATTTGTGACTGCTCTCCCCCTCTTTGTCACCACAGACCTCGTCCTCGGTTAGCCAGACATTCCCGGACAAGGCCTCGAAGCCCCGAGTGTCGCCAGCACTCAGTATGCGGCGCAATGCGCGTAGTGTTCGGCTTTGACTCCGAGCGTCCAGCGGAGGCTGCGGTACCTCCCGACACGAGGCCTCGATATGGTCAAGTTTTCCTTTCGGCCTGCTTAAAGACAGTCTGTTAACTCTCTCTACGCTCCTTTCTTCTTACAAAGCAATGGCATGCTGCTACAGCGATTTCCACCGAGTGACGGTCAGCGAGCATCAAACATGGCTCCGCTGCGAGCGATTTAAATCTCGATGCTCTTCTCGGATGTCTCTTTCCGACGCTTTTTTCCTGCGGGTCAGCAGCACCGAACCGGGTTCAAGGCTTCAAATAATCAAATCTGCATCTAAAACCAAGTTCCGTGTGCACATCTCCCCCGAAGAAATACGGCTTGGGTGAAAAGTGAAGCTGTTCCCGGAGGATCAGTTAAATCCGGATCGATTCGGTTCGGTTCTCATTTTTTTTGCAATGTAAACAATAATCGGTAAAATCTCATATTTTCTCGTGAGATTGTGCACGATTTACGGCGTTCGGCCACGCCCCACTTCATACATTCCATACGATCCGTAAAATGATTTTTTTTCTTCCTTCAGTGATGCCTTTATTAATTGTCAATACAGTATTTGAATAAAATCATTGGGTTAACCTTACAATCTGTGAAATAAAGCTCCCAAACTGTACTTTTCCTTATCCTTGGGGTGGTAGCATCAAGGATACATCTTTTGTACCATTAATGTGCATGTTCCACCTGGAAATGTAAATAGTTTTAGCTTTTTAAACAATACTTTAAGGTACATAATTGGACCCTCATGCACCTTTAAAACTTCTAAAAACAGGAGTTTTCAACTAAAATGTCCGATTACATGAATTTCCTTGCATACAAAGGTCTAGCTATGTTTCATGATTGAATGGTGGGACACCATTTACATTTGAACACCTAGTGATTAAAATGTTAATAATTCATTCATGGTTATAAATAAGAAACATCAGTTTGAAGTGATGCTTCATGTTCCTACTTTTGACTACCACAACAGACTCTGAGCAGATGAGACAACAATTTTGAACTTGAAGTGAAAAATACCTGTCCATTCAAATATTTTTTCATTTTTGCCTTTTTATTTTTTATTTTTTTTATCTTTGACCGTCTGTGAACCTATGATGACGCCAAGCCCCAACTAGCTAATCAACAGAGTGCTCAAAGCTGGAAAGCTCATGTTATTTCTCTTGTGCTGTTCACCAGTGAAGTGATCTACTCTAACTCTAACAAGGCCTTGATGGGATTTGAGTCATCGCGGGATCTCTGTCTATGTACTAAAGTGGAGAAATGACACATATGAGTTCAGATCCCTTGTTGTGTAGCATTTCATTCATTTCAAAACTGACTCTTTTTATCCAGGTGATGCACAACTCAGTTGGAAGAGCAGAGAAAGCCTCAATAAAACACAATAAAAGCATTACAGTTATATAATTTATCCTAAAATGCAAGAATTCTGGATGAAGATATTTTGAACTCTGCTTAAAATGGCACTAGTACTTAGTCCTGATTATTTTCATAAGTGCAGTAATATCTCATCTAGAAAACAAAGCTACCAATCTTTGGCTTTGAGTAAATGCTACAAATATAATTCACAAATCAGCACAATGGAAACAACCCCGACACAAAATACCAGTAATATATACTAAAAATGGCAATAATGTAATATGAATAGCCACAAGGAATGCAGGAGTATTACGAACAGCCACTTGCTGTTACAAATTGCCACTTGGGCTAACGTAAAAATGTATAAACCTACAATGCATTCAGAAAGTATTCAGACCCCTCTCAATTTTTCACCATTTGTAATGTTGCAGCCTTATGCCAAAATCAAATGAATTTTCCTCATGAATCTACACTCAGTACCCCATAACGACGACACAAACACAGAATTATAGAATTTTTTTGCAAATTTATTAAAAAAGAAAAACTGAAATCATGTGGATATAAATATTCAGACTCTGCCCAGTACTTAGTAGAAGCACCTTTTTGAGCTAATACAGCCAGGAGTCTTCTTGGGAATAATGCAACAAGTTTTTCACACCTGGATTTGGGAATTTTCTGCCACTCTTCTGTGCAAATCCTCTGCAGTTCTGTCAGGTTTGATGGGGAACGTCGGTGTACAGCCATTTCCAGGTCTCTCCAGAGATGTTCAATTGGGTTTAAGTCAGGGCTCTGGCTGGGCCAATGAAGGACATTCACATAGTTTTTCCTAAGTCACTCCTGTGTTGTTTTGGCTGTTTGCTTAGGGTCATTGTCATGTTGGAAGGTGAACCTTTGGCCCAGTCTGAGATTCTGAGCACTCTGGACTAGGTTTTCACCCAGGATATCTCTGTACTTCACCACGTTCATTTTTCCTTCAACTATGACCAGTCTCCCAGTCCCTGCAGCTGAAAAACACCCCCACAGCATAATGCTACCACCTCCATGCTTCACTGTGGGGATGGTATTGCGTAGGTGATGAGCAGTTCCGGGTTTCCTCCACACAGACGGCTTAGAATTAAGGCCAAAGAGTTCAATCTTGCTTTCGTCAGACCAGAGAATCTTATTTCTCACAGTCTGGGAGTCCTTTAGGTGTTTTTTTTTTTCGAGTCTTGCACTGAGGAGAGGCTTCCTTCGGGACACCCTACCATAAAGCCCAGATTGGTGAAGGGCTGCAGTGATGGTTGTCCTTCTGGAACTTTCTCCCATTTCCACACAGGA
>JAQLOM010000008.1:4735498-4747560 GCA_030068315.1 Chrysichthys thysi | reverse complement strand
ATAATAATAATAATAATAATAATAATAATAATAATAATAATAATAATAATAATAATAATAATAATAATAATAAAGGCTTCAAACCTTCAGGAGTTGTCGCTGTTGCCAAGACTTATATTCTCTTTTCCTATAACTACTTAGTTTCAGGATAAATAAGGATAAATATCTGGTTATGAGCATGAAACTAACAAAGATAAATGCTAACCGAAATATCTCGAAAAATAAACCCTAACAGAAATGAACAAAAATAAAAAGAAACTGAACCGGATCTCAAATTTAAACTGGAAATACAAGAAAATAAATAAATCATATCTAATAAAACTATAATAAAACAGGTATGTTACACCTTCTGCCACTTCCTCTGTCTAAAACCAGCCCTTTTCTCATTATGTGTCACTCACCTACTAATATTTACTTTTGCTTTTAGTCATTTACAATATTCACTGTCTAGAAACTATTAAGGGCTGGTTGCTTGTAAGACTGATTTTATTTTTTTGAAGTCTAAACTAGTCTAATCATTAGTTCTACTTTTCTGCATTACAACCGGGTCTCTGTGGGCCTTTGCCTAACTGCTGCCTTTATTTTATCATTACTTGTCTCATCCTGTTTGGGCTTGAACTTCTCTACTTGATGAATGCAGCATTGCCACTAAGTTCCAATGCAGTTTATGTTGAAGATTATTTATAAGTTATAAAATTCATTTGTAAAGCACACTTCCTCTTATCACTAAATGACTGTGATTCTGATTCAGCTTGACTTCCTTCCCTATTCTCATGAAGGGGCCTCGAGAGGCTTCAGTTAACCAAACCCAGGGTGTTTCCTTTAAAGGTTTTCAAAAGGGAAACTGAGGCTAACTGATTTTTCAAATGATAAACTTCATGCAGTACGCAAACATTTCAACAGCCTGTGAAGTAGAGGGCACAGTGTGTTACAGAGGCCTGAACTATTACACAGTGCAAATGGTCTGCGTCATATTGCAAGATATTTTTTATAAGTATTGGGCTGCTGGGAATACAGTGATTCACCAAAGGTTCTCATAGTACAGTCAGATAATTGAGTCTATCAGTATATTGTGGCCTTTGGAAAAATCAGTACTGCTAAAGACATTGATCCATCCATTTATCAATCCATCCATCCATCCATCCATCCATCCATCCATCCTCTATACCACCTAACCCATCAGGTTTACGGGGAAGCCAGAGACAATCTCAGCTGACTTTGTGTGAGAGGCGGGCTACATCCTAGGCAGGTCACCAACCTATCAGAGGGCTAACACAGAGATGAACAACAATTCACACTAACATTACCACATCTGGGCAATTTAGAGTAGCCAGTTGACCTAATCTGCATGTCTTTGGACTATGTGAGGAAACCAGGGCACCTGTATGAAACCCATACAGGTTGAACATGTAAACTCTACACATAGAGGCCCCAGTCGGCTGTGAAGTTCGAACCCAGAACCTTCTTGCTGTTCTGGGAGCGACCAACTGCTAAAGCCAGTATTGTGATAAAGATACACAGGCAAGATAATTAACAAGACAAGATTACTCCTATGTCTTCTTGCCTTAGTGATTTATTTTGTAGGTACACCACTTTTCTGACAAATAAATGGTTTTGGAGAACAACTCTCCACAAGTACTGGGTATCATTTTCTTTAAAATACACTGACTAGGGTTGAGCAATATAGCACAGCACAGTATATGAAGTCACACAAGCAGTATGGTGGGCTCCAGGACAGGTAGCATAGCTCCAGGGTGTCTGGTCTGATCCTCAGGTTGGGATACTCCCTGGGAACCATTTTGCTTGGTTTCCTCCTGTCTGCATGTTTCCTCTGGGTTCTCTCATTTCTCCCCAATTCCCAAAAACATGGCCAACGAACAAACTACGCTAAATTGCCCCAGGTGTGAATTTTTTGTGAATGTGTGTGTATGTGTGCCAATGGTCAGGCAAAAGGCTCTGGATCCAGCGCAACCTTGACCGCAATAAAGGTTACTGAAGATGAATGAATTAAAGGAATATTTGAAGACCTTTTAATGGTACATAGTATGCATCATTATATTCAGTTTTGCTAACAATGCTGCAATGGAGGAGTCCCTGCTGTAGTAAACAAATGGTTTCTGGTAAACACTATTGCATAATTGTTTGACTAATTGTTTCTCGCTCTTGACTCAGCTACAAATCCAGGGTGTATACTGTGCAGCCTTATCACATTGCTCCATCTTTATTGCAGGAGTTCATTAGGTCCACTGACTCACCATCAAACCACACCTCAATACAAGATCACCATCAGAGATCATAAGTCTTCCTGTGGGTCACTTTTAAACCTGATTGAAAACCCATCATATGTCTCCAGGCTCTGCCACAGGTCATTTGTTAAACCATTAGCACTCTTTAAGCTGTGATAACAAACCATACGGTAAAACATCACCACTAATTATTACATATCTTGACCAAAAAAACCCAACAAGAACAACAGGAACCTGCCATGGTTTTCATGATCATCCAAAACAAAAACCGTCAGCATTACTCACAACACCCTCATCAACATCCAGAGCACATCCTTTATCTTGACATACATGTAGATATTGCATTATCACATCACCTATCCTTATTACTGTATAATATAAACCCAAAGGGCCAAAAGCTCTTTCTCAAAGCCTACAAAAAGTACTCGTATTTAAACAAATCCATGATGAAGGCCCTTGAATGAGACGTGACACATCTTCAAGATTATGACACAAAGACCAGCCCCTGATCCACTACAAAGTCTTCACACGTAAACATAATCACAAAGGAACCCAAACACAAATGCGGGCAGACGGACGCACATTAATCTAAGCTCTACACAAACAACCATGGTGCTTACTCAACAATATGGTGAATCCACAGCATTATCCAAGATCTGCCTCACAGCTGAGGCTATGCACAGACATGCCAAAAGATGAGGTGGACTTCATGACAACTCGCAAATGCTGGTACAGTGGTGCCTACTGCGGAGCTCACCTTATTATCTGACATTATTACCATCTATGGAATTTTTCCTCACCAGAGCAAAGCTGGCCTTTGTTGCGGATGCAGCTGATGTCGTCACACTCGCAGTATTTGCCCCACACCTTTCCAAAGTCTCTTGAATGACAGCTACACTGGCCGCACAAGCAGTCGCCTCGATCGTTGCAGATAGCTGCGCCAGGGGCAGGTTTACAGCTGTCCACGTCAGTGGGCTTGTAGTCAGCCTCGGTGCACTCGCACTGTGGCCCCAGGTGTCCCGGGTCACACAGGCAAACTCCGCATTCCAGGGTGCCATTGCCGTTATTACAGGCAGGGCTAGCAGGCTGGGCAGAGTCTTGGCATGAACAGTTGCATGCGTAATCGACGGTCACCTGCAGTGTATCTTTAAATCCCAAAGGCTTGATGAAGAATGTATGACTCTTCTCTGTAGGACAGCCTCGGAGCGTTGCTTCTACACTGAACGACACCTAAGTGACAGACACAGAGATATGCTTTTATTTGAATACATTATTGTGACCATATGTTCCAGGTTTGGAATAAAGGTTTGACTACAGTGATTTTAGAGGACATTTTCTGACCTTATATCATTCTATGATTGTCAGGTTCTTTCAGGTTTGCTTTTATTAAAAGTATAGTCTTTGAATTTGGTAGAAGGGATTTGATTTGAAAAAAACAAAAACAAAAAACAACCAAAAAACAAACAACCCCCCCCCCCCAAAATAACAGTCTTTTATGTTCAGGAGTCCATCCAAAGCTACATCTAAAATTTATGGAGCTTTTTTAATTAACAGGCAGTCTGGATTATGGTGGTTCAAATCATTTGTTTATACAGCCTGTGATGCCACTATGATTGAAGCATCTTATCTTAATACTTATTTAACTGACAGCTGCTGGAATGTGTGAGGAGCTGCGCTAACTCAGATGTGTTTTTCGTTCGCATACGTATGCAAGAGAGAGAAGAAGAAGGAGAAAAAGATTATTTTGGAGGAGAGACACTGCAGCAATTTCTTGGAGATTTATTAAATGTCACATCCCAAGGGAGAGGAAGTAACCATAGGAGGTGTGTTCATCATAATAGATCAGTTCAGCTGGTATCAGCATGTTTGAAAGCACATGGCAAGTACAAGTATCCAGAAGAAAAATAAATTCCAGGCATTAATTGCTGAGAGCATTAGACCATTTTCACACTTGTATGGGTTTCAGACTTGAGTATGTGCTCATTTTTGTGTTCCACAACTGAAATGGTTGCATTGGACAAATATGATGTCATTCTGAAATGTTGCCCATTGTTGGATAAGGACATGTCACACATACTCTGGACACCGGTTTGAATGTGTGTAAGACCGAAACAACAACTATTAAGAAGTGATGCATAGAACCACACAACTAAACCACAGTTTGTTGGAAATCCCCATATGTGAAAACAAAGCTGTGATGATGATGTCATTTAATGAGTCCAGTTTTTGGTGTGGACTTAAGAAGTCAGATACGCCCAGTGAGAACATGACTGGCTGTTGTTTTAGGAGATGGAAAGGATACAGTTCAATACAGAACAATGCATAACTATGGCTAATGTACAAAACACAGAAAAAGAAACCTAAGCACGGTTAAGATCAATCTGAATTATTATTATTATTATTATTATTATTAGTAGTAGTAGTAGTAGTAGTAGTAGTAGTATTAATGCCACTAATCGTGGTCGCATGTATTTCCCTTCTTGGAGCAAAGTTGGTGCAAATCCCATGTAACCTAGGTCTGGATGAGTTACTCACCGTGTCTCCGATTTTAAGTCCTGAACAGGATCTAACGCCAGGTATGAACTCTCCGTTTAGGCATGTGGCATTAAATGACAAGCTGAGCTCTTCTGGAACACCCAACACCTCCAACTCTGCCTTGGACCTGATATTCTACAAGGGTAAAAGGGCACTGAGTCACCATCATATTGTTCAGTGTGCTCTAAACTTATTCTGACTTTAGAGATTTCAAGCTTATACCAAAACACTGTTGAGTTGTGAGTGCAGATTGGTCAGAAGGTGTTTCAGTACTGACAGCTTAGCTCTGATAATACTGTTTTATTAATGTGCTTGTTAGAAAATACAGTGCTACCCCGCATAACGAATGCAATCCGTTCCAGCGGCGCATTCATTGTGCGGGGAGTTCGTTGTGCGAAACACAATTTCCCATGGACTACATGGGAAGTCGTGTAATCCGTTTCAGGTGCCGCAAAATGTGAGTCACGTTAATTCTGTAGGGCGCTCGTTAAGCGGGGTAGCACTGTATATCATTTCTATAGTAACGACTACCTCACAGAGATTTGTATGTAAACTAAAGCAAATAACTGACTGATTAAAAATGTGCTATTTAACAAAGAAAAACATATGGTTGACGTAGTGCTCATCTGTCAAGAGAAATAAATCACCTGGATCATGCTGTTATAGAAAGAGAGTCAGTTCTGGGCTGGTGAAAGCAGTTCCACTTCACAGTGGACAGCATCACGCCACCCCATTGTTGATTATTTTCCTATACTAGCATGCTCTAATGTAGTTTATTTCTTATATAACAGAATCGTAACTTTTGCATCACTGTTTAATTGTTGTAAAGACACAGATTTCATGTAAAAATTGTGATTTCAAGTTGGAGATTGTGTAGTGTGTAGCTTACCGCGTATGCACCCAGGATGAGTTGGATGACATTAGCGGAGTCATAATCCAGTTTCCCAACAGTAGTACCAGGAATCAGCTTACTGTAATTCTAAAGAAGTAAAAAAATCAGTGAGTGGGTATGAAGGTGTAACAGTATGCAATATGACAAGACAGTAGGCAGCAATGGCCACTTCAATGCAAGCATATATGTGTGTGTGTGTGTGTGTGTATAAGAATAAGAAAAGAAAAAAATGTGTGGGTGAAAGCATACTTCTTTCTTTATGTACTCACAAGGTACACAGGTATCACATTCTCAGTTACAGCAAAGATGAGATTGACATTATTCTCAGTCAGTTTGTCAGTCAGCATTCCAATGGAGGGATAATCCTACAACACACATACATCTCATATACAGCAATATGTCCATTTTTTCAAAGTACCGTTTCAAAATAACAATTATTTTTAAATCTAGGCCTGTATTCCAAACTAGTTTCAAGACTCTCCATTTCAAATTGATTTCGTCACCCTGCATTAGACAGAAAATAATAATAAACACGAACACCACTAGTCAGACTGACCAGTATAGCAGTCTTGTCATAGATGTTGTCATTATTAAGATAGCATTGTCCGTCATTGGGCTGGACAAGTCCTGCGATTCTGCCATCCAGTGCAATGTGGCTTGTAGCATCTGTAGTAAACACCAGCAGGTGGGATGCACCAGGCCGCCACCCAATTTTATCCTAAGACACACAAAGAACAAAAGGAGATAAACAGGTAGATAGATAAATAGAGAGGGAGAGCGAGAGAGTGAAAGAAAGTGTCTTATCATGTCTTATCAAGAATTGTCAGTGTCTGCCCTCGCCAGGTCACATGTTTCATCCACAGATGTTCATTCGCTGTACAGTAGCCTCCTCCCCACCCATCCTCTTCCTCACTTCCTTAACACCAGAAGTCGACTCATGCAAGGTTAGTTTCATGGTTGTTTACAGTAAGTTTTTGTATGATTAATGATTGCTCAAACTGATTTTTTTTTCTGTGCTTAAAACTCATTAAAAAATGTTCACAGCATTTCTGCTCTATAAGCTTCATTATGGGTTCCAAGAAAGTGGAAATGGTAGTGGGAGTAAGAAGCCTAAGCGTATGACAGTCGAAATAAAGAAAGAAATAATCGCAAAACATGAGAACTGCCACCATATCCCTCCGCCCCGTCCACCTACGCCAGTAACTACGTATCCACCGCAAAGGTAACGTGCATTAAAATCATCCATTTATTTCATTTAGTTTTATTTTTCTAGAATTAAGGTTATTTTAATTTTATTCTATGTTTTATTGCCACACATAAACCCATAATACACTTTTAAAACATGTTTTGAGGGCTGAAACACATTAAATTGTATTTACATTCATTTCAATGGGAAAAACTGATTTGGGTCGCGAACAAATTGGGTCAACAACAGAGTCTCGGAACGAATCAATTTCGTGACCAGAGGTTCCACTGTATTGATTGATTATGTGCCACAGCCATCTATATGAATAAACTGAAGCTATAGAAATGATAACATATTACAACAAGCCATTAATATTAACCTGTGATTTGAATTTCAGCCTGACCAGCACAATCGTCAGAGCTGCGACACAGAAAATGAATCAACATTAAAGTTTGTAATCGAGAACGTGTCTCACCTTGCAGACCACAGCCTGAAGAATGGCATCAAATCCTCCTTCTGGTGAGTCCCTATTCCTTGATACTTGCTGTTTTTTTACTTCCTCCATGAAACGATTCACCTGCTCTGTCAGTGACAGGACGTTCTTATAACCGAATTGCGGTGAGCAAGTAGTGGAAATACTGCAACACCCACAATACAAAAAAGGTCATACCAAAGCCTTTAAGAAACTTTGTGTTGCAGTGATTTGCACACATGATATGATATGAAAACTTTAGACTACAATCTCACCCAAGGCAAGGGTTGCTTATGGCCTCCTTTGGAAACATATACATGTACGGGGAGAGTGTTTTGTCCACAAATGCCCCAAACCCCATGTGCAGGTTACTGGTTGTACGACCCATAGCATCAGCCAGGTTACTGCCAAGGGAGCGGAGGATTTTTAAGTCATCATTCATAGAATAAGACAAATCCATCAGGTAGTAGAGGTCTACAGGGTAATCAGCCACCTGTCGAACGGACACTGTAAAACTCTTTGAGTCATCTGTTGGGAACAAACCGCCAGAGTGTGTGTGTGAGTGTGTGAGAGAGAGAGGGAGGGAGAGAGAGAGAGAGAGAGAGAGAGAGAGAGAGAGAGAATATAGAGTAATTATTAAAATGGTTAAATCAAGGATTCTCATTTCTCATTCTCTGCTGGTTGGGGCCCTTTTATTATAAAAATATTTCACGAACCCTCTTATGATAAAATATTTGCAGCACATTGAATTACATAAAAAGTTCTTCTTGGTTTTATTAAAATTGCAATTAGTTTAAAGTTGATATGATCGATGGTTTTTAAACTTACTGAGTTTTAGACTAGGAAAAAATAACTTCCTGTAACAACCAGTGGAGTGGTAGCTCAGTGATTAAGACATTGGACTACTGATCGGAAGGTCATGAGTTCAAATCCAAGCACTGCCGAGCTGCCTCTGCTGGGCCCTTGAGCAAGACCCTTAACCCTCAACTGCTCAGTTGTATAAAATGAGATAAATGTAAGTCGCTCTGGATAAGGGCGTCTGCCAAATGACACTAATGTAATGCAAGCACTTTCTTGAAAAGTTCATTAGGATTATAACAATAATAACTGAGTAGTAACTAAATCAGTAGTAGTAGATCGTTGTTAGTTGTGTACAATCATCACATCATTAAAAAGTCATAATAAAATCTTAAACCCTCTAGCTATGTCACCCTGATTATGAACCAGAGATATAATATTCAAAAAACAAACAAGCAAATCTGCTGACTCAGCATATACGAGTTAATACGTGCCCAGTAATATCCAAATAATTGCCTGCGTTCAAGATGAGTCATACCTGGCCTCAAGGTCAGCCGGATACGCTGTGGCTGAATCTGTGTGATGTCACCAGTCGAGCCTTGAGCACGGTCAGTGAGGGGGCGGTTCTCTTCCACTTCTTTACTACTGACCGGAGACTCAAGAAACTCTGCCTTACATCCAGATTGGACCAAGATGGACTTAAGGTTGCAACGGGAAACACTGGAGCTGCTGGGACCCATGTCCTGATACCAATCCATGCACACACACATGAATACATAGACAGGTGATCAGGACCCAGGGATGATAATATATCTCATAATAAAAGTAATGGCAGGCCAAACAATGGTGCGCCGAAAGCATTTCTGAAGTATTTTGTGAAACCATGAAAGGATAGTTGCATTAGAAGTGCGTTTCATAATTAGGTGATGGATGAGAAACAAGATTGCCAACAAAGCCAACAATAATGGGCATGTCAAACATCCTCCATTGCCTGTATAATATACTAGCTGATTACCCAGTGGCTGCGCTCACTGAGTGCAAGGGGAAAAAAATAGAGTAGATGCAGTGTTAATGAATCTGTGATCTGATTGGACAATGATCTAACACCTTCTCTTGCATACTTGTGTAGCTGTCATATTTTTTCCACTCATTTTTTAACACATATTCAACACACCATGATACAAAAAAAGAGATAAAATACCAATGGCACAAAGCCTTTCGTTTAGCAGATTTGTTTTTCCTACTTTCACAAGAGTGTATTGTAAGATTGGAAGCTTTACTAACTTTCTGAGAACACCAAGAGCAGGACGGATGAATGGACAAACATTCTTTGCAGGTTTGGACACCTCTGGAGGTACATATGTTTGAGCCTGGGAATATACAAAACACACAGAATGATAGTGTAAAATCTTCTGTCTCTTTACCGGACTCGTTCTCTTTCCAGTCTTAAGTTTATTGCTCTTGTCTCTTTAGCTTGAGGGCATGATATTACCTCACTGACATGTTAAGTCATGCTCCAGAAACCACAGAAAAGCCCAGACATGTACTCATCAGGCCTGAGCTCATTACCTGCAGGTATGTTTCTGTGATGTCTGTATGTTCTCAAAAACATGGATTTCCCCCCATATTACACCAGAGCAATGCACTTATGTAGGAATTAACACTGGATTTGTCTGCCTAATAATATTAACATCTCATTCTCATTATCTTTAAAATATAGTTTTGTATTTCTGAACAAACTTTTCACAGACATATCTACACCAAAACCATATGTCAATGTATCCTTTAGTAAAAGGATTATAATGTCCGTTCCATGTAACATGGCATCACGACAACTTCATGACAGTAGACAGTAACTTTACCACTTGAGTCAATGTTTTAAAAAACATTAAAGCAAAGACAATAATGGAAACTCACCTAAAACTGGAGAAAGTGCCGTCAAAACAGCCAGTACTGTGCAAATTTGAGGCAAAAAGCTCCCCATTTGAGAAATCAGAGATGTTGAGGCTGATGTTGCTTGAATGCTTCCTCTCTGGGTGTGCGTGTGTGTGTGTGTGTGTGTGTGTGTGTGTGTGTGTGTGTGTGTGTGCGCATGCATGTGTGCGCGTCTGAAGTGTAATGAGCAGAAGGTACATGTTTTCCTCATTCTTTAGGATTCAAGCTCATGCTTGACAGAATGGGTGGGTGAAACCACTGACTCTACCTCATGATGTACAAAAGTTTTTTTTTTTTTACTTAAAGGGGCAGTTTGTAAGAATCATTATTTACAAATGCAATGAAAACCATGATAAGCCTTCCCTTTCCCCCAGCTGACTCGACCCGTGTGTTGAAACTACATGTGCTTCAAGAGTTTCCTTTTAGGGAAAAGTGGCAAAGCTGAGCAACTCCATTCCAGCTGGGAGTGGAGCCAGACAGGACAAATATAAACAAGACGCCTAAAAAGAAGAAACAGGCCTGATCTTTTTGCACGTTAATCTTAAAGTTAATCTTGGGCATCTTTCATATATTGTATGTGTGTGCATTCATTCCTGGATTATTGTAGGACATCAAACACATCAGATGAGGATTACTTAGTCCTTCTCAAACATATCTTATAATTCTATGGAAATGCCAGTGTTGCATATACATTACGTGAATATAATATACATCACAGAGAGAGAAAGAGAGAGAAAGAGAACCAACTAGACAAATAGGTTTAAAAAAATCCAAAAGCTTTAAAAAAATCTAAAAGCAACAACAAAAATAATGAGCACAAAAATGTTTCATGACTGGCATACATGCAGCATCCCACTTAACACTCTGAAAACGAGTTTGCAATGTTTAGCTCGAATGTCATCTGAACTTATGTGTTTATTCATTATTTATTCAGCCTATCTTGTTAGTACTATGGCACTGCTCGGCTGTTCCTTGTGACAAAACTATCCTACTATTGTGCTCATGGCGTTTTATGGTCTAATCTATTTTACCTGTATGCATCACCACAGGATGGTGTTGGTGACTCAGCCTGTAAAGTGAATTTTCCAGTCCTCTGTGGACAATTTGGAACCTGTAACAGAGAAGTATTCACACAGGAAGTGGAGATGTATTAAAAAAATCCATAACGATATGATGAAAGCCTGCGTGTATCGTCAAGACTAAAACACCAGATAAGGATGTACATATGAGCACAGTGCCGTACCTTGTGAGATCACCCTGAGACTTTTTCTGTAAAGTTTTTAAGAGAGGAAATGTTTATTTCTTCCAGTGTTGGGATGAACTCTTGTGACTCTGGCTGCCAGAACACGTGGCGGCCACAATTCAGCCTTCATTAGACCACTGGCATGATTTGGTCCAGATGGTCTACTTTTAGTTTACCTTTAAATGCCGCCCAACTATTAGATAAGCTTGCTTGTGTTTGTGCTATTTATGTCCAAATTCCAAACCCACTTTTTAAACCTTAATTGTGTCTGCTTATAAGCTTACCAAAAAACAATTGAAATGGTCATAACTTACGGCTATATGTTCATAAACTAGATCGTATTTGGCCTAATCTCTAGGGATTACATGTCATGCTAATGGATCAATTTATTTTAAATGTCTCTCTCAAGTGAGTCACATATAGGTGATTCGAAGAGCTTCTTTTCAGTCATCACAAGCCCTCATGCCCTGTGGAAGAGGGTGGTGTCATCCTGGAAGAGACCACTCCCTTCAGGGTAGAAAAGTTTCATCATAGCATAAAGATGATCATTCAGAATAACTTTGCATTAATTTCCAGTGACTCTTCCCTGTAAAGAAACAAATAAACTGTGCTACCTTCTGCCTTATGGAGTGTGGAGAGTGCCACAATACAATAAATATAATAAACATTTAAATAACTATTTAAATAACTATTTAAATGTGTCATTAAATTATTAAATACTGCAGATAATTCAAACAGAATTAATTAAATATATA
>JAQLOM010000008.1:4669398-4679852 GCA_030068315.1 Chrysichthys thysi | reverse complement strand
TGTGTGTGTGTGTGTGTGTGTGTGTGTGTGTGTGTGTGTGTGTGTGTGTGTGTGAGTGAGTGAGTGAGAGAGAGAGATATTTAATAAATCTCTCCAGGGGCACCAGGGGCTCTGCCAATCTCTTATGTTGGGCTCAGCCTACACGAATTTAGCCCAGTTTTGACACGATGTTCCTGTGCCTGACAAACTTTCAGCTTTGGATGCATATATGAACATCAGGAATGGTGAAAAAGCCTTCCAGTTTGACATAATCAAAGAACAGTGATGGGGCTTCTAGGACGCAAGAGGAAGCAAACTAGAATCGAGAAAATATCTGACCTCTTCACCTTTATCAGTTTAAGTTTTGACAGCTAATTTCTTCATTACTGCACAATTTAAAACATCAATCTAATGATCTGGTGATTTAAATAATTTAATTGTTATACAACTGTTTATTTTATTTAAATACTAAACATATGTCATGAATAAAACCCGTCCTGTACTTCCTGAAAGTTTTATTCCTCTCACACCACGTTGCAATCGCTTCTTATTTGCAAAAGGATCCAATCTACAATTTCTCTCTTTATAGTTGTGTTTAATTTTTTGGTGCATGTGTGAAACAAGTCAGTTGTGTTTTCATTAACTGGAAACTGGAGACTCCTTCCAAAAATGCTCAAAAACGTCTGCTTGCAGAAAACCATATTAACTACTTATGTAATACAACTTGCAAATAACATTTCTTTTAAAGTAGTCCTTAATGATCTGGGAAAGAACGTGGAGGATTTCCTCAGCTCATAATAGAACCGATGAAAGCTGTTACGATATCATAACTCCAGCAACTTTACACAGATACCGTGAGTGCAATCCTTCTGTCTTGGGCCTTAAGTAGTGAGCTGGATCACAAGGCTCCTTTTGCCCTACTAGCACATGAAAGCAGGCTTTGTTCGCAGCAGCACGTGGGGTCCTGATCTTGTGATCGTCAGCAGCAGAGCCTTTCATTCATGCTCCATATTTTAGCTCAAATGTGTATTTGGTGTTTCAGAAATGTGGTACATATCACATGTTACTGAGAGACCAAATGTGTATTCTACTCACGTCTAAACACATTCATCAACGTACATCTTCCATACCACAGAACACACCTCAGTTTTAGCAAAGTCTTACAGCAGTGAGAGCGTTGAACTTGAGAATCACTGATTTTAACTAGCATGAGAATTCACTATTACCAAACAGCTTAGTTTATATTCACTTTTTCTTTTCTTTTTACCAAATTAATGTCATGTAACTAACATATGTATGGCGGAAGGTGCACTGTTATAGGAAAATAATCAACAATGGGGGAATGTGATGCAGCAAAACATATACAGTAGCTGACTTATAGACACCAGTCCAAGTTAATTATTTTCCAATACTCACTTCCTGAATTGGTATATTGGGGGGAGCTGGAGCCAATCCCAGCGTTCAGGCGAGAGGTGGGGCACACCCTGGGCAGGTTGCCAATCCACCACAGGCCTCTTTTTTTTCCATCTTAAAGTTATTAAGACAAAAAAAAATTGCATCATCGTGTTACCGAGAAAATGCAAAGCCCTCTGTCCTGAAACTACATTAGCATCATTTGGCAGACACCATTATCCAGAGCGACTTACATCTATACAGCTGAGCAGTTGAGGGTTAAGGGCCTTGCTCAAAGGTCCAGCAGAGGCAGCTTGGTGGTGCCTAGATCTGAACTCACGACTTTCCAACCAGTAGTTCAATGTCTTAACCACTGAGCTACCACTGACCAGTCACGACTTTAACTAGTCGTGTTTTAAAAAATAGCTTAATCCATTTTAGAAACCCAAACTGAACCATGCCGTAACTGTCCGAAACATCTTCTGACCAATCAAAATTGAGCATTCTGTAGTATATACACAAGCCCCTGTGCCATGCCTGGAGTCCCATATTATGCAGGGTGTATGTGTGAGACATATCAAAAAAAGATAAAAAAAAAAATAATAAATTTCCCCAGAATACTCAGAAGAAGAAATACACAAAATAAGAAAAATAAAAAAAGCAAACACCCCCAGGGCCTTAAATAAAAATGAAGACCATTTACGAACCTGCAGACACTCTGTTACTTTACCACAGTGACGTTACAGACCTCTTAAACATACAGACCCTTTTGTCCTGTCCATTTACAATAATTACTCCGCATAAACACATGTAATACCTACATGTACCCCGAAAAAACTGCTCAGGTGGATTTCCATTTAATCCTCATTAAGTTGTGCTTTGGTGATTGAAACCTCAGTATCCTTGACTAACACGTTATTCAAACACGACACCATTCCCACAAATGCAACCGCTAACATGTGGCCATGATGAGGCCGCTTTACAAACGCCTGCGATAGTGTCATGTGATTGGAGCGAGACGTTTCCTTGAGCCAGGAGGTGACAGTTTTATTCGGGGTCTTAATTTCTCTCTGGTCTGTCTGCCTGCACCACCCCCTCCACCACAAATCCTTCCATTTAATCTCCCTGACCTTGTGCTCAGAGCCAAGGAGAGAGAAAGAGTCCGACTCGCATGTGAATAGAGAAAATACAGTGGTTAAATTACCTTTATCAAGAAATACAGACAATAATGAGCATTGTCATCTTAACTCTTAAAAGAACCGTGATGTTCATGAATACAGTCACATAGCCAGAGATTGAGAGTAAACTCATATTCTAAATGGTCTACACTAAGTGTATAGTGATATACAGGATGTACATAACGTCTCTTTACAATTTTAAAAATATATTACAAAGACAATTACAGTGGACCCTCGGCTCGCGAATGCGTCGGATGGGGAACAAATGTACGATGTACGAACTAAATTCCCGAATAGATTTTGTACCAACCGACGAACGAATCCTCGACTGACGTACAGGCAGCCAGCCCACGCTTCGTGGCACAAACATTCAGTCCCGGTCAAGCACTTGTGGTGTGAACGTGTTCAGCGCATTTTACGTTGTGTTTCTCTGCATTTTCGCTCTATAAGCTTCATTATGGGTCCCAATAAAGTGGAAATGGTAGTGAGAGTAAGAAGCCTAAGCGTATAACAGCTGAAATCAAGAAAGAAATAACTGCAAAACTTGAGAAGCGCCACCATATCCCTCCACCACCGTCCACCTACGCCAGCGACTACGTATCCACTGCAAAGGTAATGTGCATTAAATCATCTGTTTGTTTCATTTAGGTTTATTTTTCTAGAATTAAAATATAAGTCATTTCAATTTTATTCTGTTTTATTGCCACACATAAACCCATAATACTCTTTAAAAACATGTCTGAAACACATTAATTGTATTTACATTCATTTCAATGGGAAAAATTGATTCAGGTCATGAACAGAGTCCCGGAACGAATTCAGTTCGTGAGCCGAGGGTCCACTGTAATGGGAAGTGCTTGTCAGATTTGTTCTATGTACTCGGCCGTTATCAAAGTTTTTAATTGCATTGCGTTTGTGGTTTTCAGGTCGTCTGTTGATGGAATAGTTTCTGTTAAATGAAAACCTAAAAATGGCTACTCCTCAAGAAAAGGCACAGTGTGTATTGTGGTTTATTGAAACAAAATCATATACGCGGACTATGGGGTTATATTAAAGATCTCGTGTATCAAACAAAGATATGGGACATCAACGACCTGAAGCAAAGGATCACTGATGCCATTGACATTGTCAACATGGCAGGAAATCGACTACTGTCCTGATGTGCTCCGTGCAACTAATGGTGTCCGTATAGAGGTGTATTAAATGAGGCAAAAAACTTCAATATCTCCTCCTCATTATCTAATAATTACCCCAGATTTATTTTTCATTTGCTTTTGTAAAAGAATTTTTAAATTGTAAAGAGATTTTATATACCCACAAAATATAGATGTATCAAAGTGTTATCAGGATACTAGTCTTGGTATTTCTTAGGTCTGGATAGAAAGAAAATCAAGGGTATTTCAGAGGCCTATCCACCTCTCACAGCTCCTTGGGTCGCTCCTGAGCTCAGGCTACTGTCTGTTTCTTTCTAATGTTCTCCCAGTGTTTGTGTGGGTCTCCTCGGGGTCTCTCTGGTTTCCTCCCACCTCCCAAAAACATGCTGGTATGTGAATTAGCACCTATAAGGCTTTTGTTTTGATTTGGTACAATAGTCTGAAAGCTGTTTTCAAGCCGAGTGGTCCAGAGAACTGATCCAAGGTCCTCTTGAAAATGGTGGTCTGGGGTTCGATGCATGTCAAGTAAGATGACTGGTTCAACAAGTTATGTTACTTCCTACTACTTTCTGCAACAGCTTATTTGTTATATAAACCATTCTTTCATAGGACTGGAGCACTGTAATCAGCTTAACGCTGTGGTGTGAGTATTTGCACTGAGAGCACTGAAAAACCGCGTGCCTCATGCCAGCCGGCTTGGCTAGAAAGCTGGTCATACAAGAACAGTACTGCATTTGCAGGTATTCCTACATGATGACATGCCATGCATTCAGATAGAGCTGTTTTTCACCACTTGAGCACTGGGACCACAGGATGGTAATAAAACAAAAGGCAAAAGGATGAAAGTCATGCCTACCATTTTGCAAACCTGCAGGTATTCAACTGCACAATCGATCCAAGGTTCAGAAGGATTCTTCAATGTGAATGCGAACCTGCGACTACGAGCCTACAAAAAACCCCTCAACAACAACAAAACAGAACAACAACAAAAATAACCCAGATTTGGCCCGGGGTGTGAACCTCGGTGTATTTGTGCCAAGTGTGAAAATGCCCTAAATTGCCTGTATATGTGAATGAGTGTGAGAACCTATATGCATCGTGCCCATCCATGAACAGGGACATTGATGATTAACATGATGATTCATTAAGCTATCACAACCCAGAGTGAAACTGTAAAGACGCAGCTGTGTGGAATACAGAAATACACTGACTAGAATCTCAAAACATACCTGAACCGTCACATCAAATCATGTAAGTCTCATTTTGGGTGATTTGAGTTATGCATATTTGCAGATCCCTGGTTCAATAAGCTCCATTATGATGCCAAGTTTATTACTGTATAATGTCCGTGTACAAACAAAGCCACAGTGCGAGTTTGTTTACAAGGAGGGCCTCGGAAAACTCCGTCATAATCTTATTTTTTAGAATACAGGTGCTCCCCGAGTTACGATGGCCTGAATTACGATTTTTCAAAGTTATGATGATGATTGTGGTCTGCTAAAAATTGTAAAATATTTAGAAAATATTTAAAGTTCAAGAGCGGGCATCGCTGGCAGGCCAGCGTAACAGTGTATGACACATATGGACGTTCTGACGACACCCGGAAGTATGCAGACGACACCCGGAAGTACACGGACAACACCCGGAAGTATGCAGACGATGCCCGGATCACTCGCCTTGCGCGGGAGCCCCACTCTCTCAGAGTTACCTTGTGAATCGGTGTACTGTACAGTGTATTACCGCAGGTTTTTTTGTGTGCTTCAAGAGCTAGTCTTCTACAGGAAAAGACTCCTTGGTAGGCTAAGTTAAGCTAGGCTGAGATACCTAAGCTAGGCTAAGTGGTTCAAGACAGTGGTTCGACATACGATATTTTTGATTTACAATAGGTGTGGTGGAACGCATCTCCATTGTAACCTGAGGACTACCTGAATTTAAATGAGGATTCCATGACGTAATACAAAACAGGAAATCCTCAACCTCGTTTTGACACCAGGATTTCCCTGCTACCCCTAAAAATGACGTCATCAGTGGCACAGATTTATAGAGAAAAAAAAATTGCACATTTTTCTGTCAAAACTGGAGCAACCAGCTTGGATAGCATTCATTCAAGTACTTGAAAACAATGTTTAGGATTTAAATCTCTCAGTTCTCTTGAAGGATCAGGAAGATGAGGTATTTATAAACCGATTTTTGTTCAAACTGAGGACAATTTCACCTACTGCGCCTTATCGGCCATAGCACAATATTAACCTGTCTGACTTCAAACCTGACTTGTTTTGATGAGTCACATATAAAGTAGACACTTAAACTCACTGTGCACTTTATTAGAAACACCTGCACATTCTTGCAGTTATCCAATCAGCCAATCATGTGGTAAAAAGCTTATAGTCAAGCAGATACAGGGCAAGAGCTTCAGTTACTGTTCACACCAAACATCAGAATGGTTGTTGGTGCCAGACCGTCTGGCTAGAGCATTCCAGAAACTGCCAATATCCTGTCAATAACCACACACATCTGTCCCTAGAGTTTACACAGAATGATGAGATAGACAAAAAAACCCATTCTGTGATCAGAGGAGAGTACAGACTGGTCTGAGCTGACAGAAAGTTTATAGTAACTCAGAAAATCACTCTTTATAACCATGGTGTGCAGAGAAGCACCTCAGCATGCGCAAAACATCAAAGGTTTGGGTGGATGGGCCGCAAAAGCAGAAGAGCACATTGGGTTTCACTTATGTCCTCCATGAACAAGAACCTAAGGCTATCACTGGCACAGGCTCACTGAAACTGGACAGGTGAAGACTAGAAACAGGTGTTCCAGTTTTCTTCCCCGGTCTGTAGACATGCAGATTAGGTCAGATGGCTACTCTAATTAGTCCATAAGTGTGAATGTGAGTGTGAATGGCTGTTCGTCTCTGGGTTAGCCCTGGGATAGATTGGCGACCTGCCCAAGGTGTACCCTACCTCTTGCCTTAAGTCAGTTCTTGACCTGTATCTGCATGTTTATTTTTGCTTTACACTGCTGCCACGATTGACTGACTAGATAACTGCACGAATGTGCAGGTGTACCAGTGTTCCCAATAAAGTGGACAATGAGTGTATATAGCTTGTGTCAGATATAAAAATGCAAGAACTAGATATTTATCATGCAGATTCTCCATGTGTACAGTTATCTCAGATGGTTGTCATGCCAACACAGCAGCTCTTACTCAGGCTATTAGAGTCAGTATCAGTTGGATAAGGCTCTCATTTATCCCTGACACACACACACACACACACACACTTGTTCAGATATACTAACGGTACCATACCAATATTAACAGTACAATGATCCTACATTCACATGCAAAAAACCCAAAAAGAATCCTAGGTTTTGCTTCACTTTTACCTCGATCAGATGTGATTAAATCAGAGATTACTAAAATATTTCATAGGACTGAAATAGGGCTAAAATATCTGACACATATTTCAATTAATATGCTAAAGAAATGGCATAAACTTTAACAGTGTACTAAAATAATAGCTTGACTGGGAAAGCAATAACCGGCACAAGTGATGTCTTCATCTAACGTTTCATGCTGACGAAAAAAAAAAAAAAAGACATTAAGCTTTTGACCTTCAGCTATTTATTTATTTATTTATTTATTTTACACTGAATGGACCCGAGAACAGATGGTGTCAATGGGAACGTGGAAAAAGTGTCATGCAACACACTCAACCCGCTAGGAATAGTCCACCATTTTCCCAACAAACACACATGTATTGTATACATTTGAGAATTTTAGGAAATGTCAATGAATGATTCGAAATATGCAAAACACCAGCCTGCACAGCTTCCTGTTGGCATAAATGGCTTTCCATAATCACAAACAAGCAGCATTATCCTCAGGATAATCTGTAAATTATGAATGAATAGTGTAACGTATAGTGTCACTAACATTTATGTAGGCAATTGGGACATGGACAGGACGTTGTGCTAAGATCTACTGGGTGATAATGAGATCATAGAGTCAGTGACTATAAAATAATATAGTTCTGAACAAAAGCACCGGCGAATGTATGGTAGATAGATTTTCAGCACATATGTTTTAATGTGTTTTACTCCTCTTATGCATCGATACAAACACTAATTAACCCTTTATTGGGTGACTAACCATATTTGGTAACTTCAACAAACATCTAAAATGGCCTCCCCATGCCTCTCTGAGAAGTTCTCCCATCCTGATGTTTCTTTAAGTTTAGATGTGTTTTTTTTCTGTTAATATATAAGGAATACCCAAAAGTAACTGGAATATGTACCAGGAGTCCAATCTAGAGTTGTGAATTTCGCCGCTAGGTGTAGCATGCTTACAGTGTTTTGTGGTAGTCTGCCAAGTTTCATTGCTCTGTGTGGTTTATATGTTCTTGTACTGGAGTTTGTTGCAGCACGCACACACACACACAGAATATATATATATATATATATATATATCTATATATATATATATATATATATATATATATATATATACTGTACACAGGTGCTCCCTGAGTTACGATGGGCCGACTTACGATTTTTCGAAGTTACAAAGATGATTGTGATCCTCTAGAAATTGTAAAATTGTAAAAACACAGAATACTGGACAATAAACAATACACTACTGTATTTTTATGACATCCATCAAATATCTTTTTATGCAAAAGGGCAAAAAGTAAATGGAGTAATGATGAGTGATGAGTCAGGACAATTGTAGTCTACAGTATCCTCCAAAGCCACCTGCCTTCCCTTCCCCCAACCTGCTCTCTCTCTCTCTGTCATCCAACTGTAATCTCTCTCTCCCCATGTTCTCACCATGTGTTCAAATACCAGATGTAACATTCAGTAGATTGTCCTGCTCCCTTTCTTTCTAACACACACGCAAACATACGCACACACGCGCACATACACGCACACACACACACACACACACACACACACACACACACACACACACACACACAGAGCAGAAGTGACAAGAGATGAGCCTAAATCCAAAGCAGGTAGATCATAAATAATGTATGGCCAGAAAAGTTATGATGTTTCTTTAAAAAACCAACAACAGTCATTTTTTTGTTTCACACGTAAGGAATAAAACACGTACACACAATAAAAACACAACGCAATACACACAATACACAACAAATCAATATGTCAGAATGATTGATCAACAACTATAATTTTTTTAAAAGTTGTACTTTTTAACAGTTTTATAGTTACTTTTATGAACAATCCACTTAGTTCTTATTATTCCTCATGTGATATCAGTTAGTCATTCCTGTACCAGCCTCTTTTCTTTCTCTCTCTTCTTTTTCTCTTTCTCTCTGTCTCTCACTCTCTCTTATAGCTCATAACAAGCAAATAATCAGACTGGTTGCTTCAATATTCTGACAGAAAACGCTAAGCAATTCAAATAACCACTCTTGACACCATGGTGAGCAGAAAAGCATTTCAAAACACACAACATTTTGAATCTTGATGTAGACAGGATACAAGAAAAGTAAAATAAATTCAGTTTGTACATTAAATAAAATTTCAAAACAGGCCAGTTTGACAGGGCTTAATATAAAACACTATTATTTTCTTCATGATTAATGAAAGGAATTGCAAAAATACATGGGGATGTGTTGTTATAAGAAAATAAACAGCACCATGATGGTTTGATGAACCAGAGTGCTATAACAGCATGTTTGATTCCTCTTATACCATAGCAATTAGTGTACAATTAGCAAAAGGTCCTTTTTATCAGTTTATAGTTTCATTGAACTAGGGTCCCTTACTCACCCAGGACACGAAGCGGAGGATAGGCTGTGGCTGCTGAATAAACGCTATCAGATCGAAGGCTCCTCCAGCTTTTCCTGCACCGTACGCCTGCTCCATCCTCCTGCTGTCTGGTGCAGCTCTGCTTCCCACAGGTCATTACACAGGTTACACTAACCTCACAGGTTATTACACAGGTTACACTAACTGTTCAACCTTCACAGGTTATTACACAGGTTACACTAACCTTCACAGGTCATTACACAGGTTACACTAACCTCACAGGTTATTACACAGGTTACACTAACTGTTCAACCTTCACAGGTTATTACACAGGTTACACTAACCTTCACAGGTTATTACACAGGTTACACTAACTGTTCAACCTTCACAGGTTATTACACAGGTTACACTAACTGTTCAACCTTCACAGGTTATTACACAGGTTACACTAACCTCAAAGGTTATTACACAAGTTACACTAACTGTTCAACCTTCACAGATTATTACACAAGTTACACTAACTGTTCAACCTTCACAGGTTATTACACAAGTTACACTAACCTCACAGGTTATTACACAGGTTACACTAACTGTTCAACCTCCACAGGTTATTACACAGGTTACACTAACCTCACAGGTTATTACACAGGTTACACTAACTGTTCAACCTCCACAGGTTATTATACATGTTACACCAACTGTTCAACCTCCACAGGTTATTATACATGTTACACCAACTGTTCAACCTCCACAGGCTATTACACAAGTTACACTAACTGTTCAACCTTCACAGGTTATTACACAAGTTACACTAACTGTTCAACCTTCACAGGTTATTACACAGGTTACACTAACTGTTCAACCTCCACAGGTTATGACACAGGTTACACCAACCTTCACAGGTTATTACACAGGTTACACTAACTGTTCAACCTCCACAGGTTATTATACATGTTACACCAACTGTTCAACC
>JAQLOM010000008.1:4646786-4668784 GCA_030068315.1 Chrysichthys thysi | reverse complement strand
ACACTAACCTCCACAGGTTATTACACAGGTTACACTAACCTCCACAGGTTACAGGTTACACTAACCTCCACAGGTTACAGGTTACACTAACCTCCACAGGTTATTACACAGGTTACACTAACCTCCACAGGTTGCAGGTTACACTAACCTCCACAGGTTATTACACAGGTTACACTAACCTCCACAGGTTACACGTTACACTAACCTCCACAGGTTATTACACAGGTCACACTAACTGAAACCGACTGATGTAAGGTAAGTCACTGGCTCTTGAGTCGATGTACTCCTGTTTTCAGCGCTTCAGGTCCCTCCTGTGTTTCCCCGAGTTTACCGCGAGTCCAAACGCGCGCGCTCTCTCTCTCTCTCTCTATCTCTCTCTCTCCTTTTTTTCTTGGGCGTGAAGAGCAGCACGAGCGCGCGTCCGCGTGACCTCTGGCGCGTGCAAGTGTCCCCGGTCTCGTGCGTTTTCTCCTCAGTAAATGAAAATCATCAGTCGTTTGCAAAATGGCTGACCTTCGATATAAACCAAGTGCCGTATAGTGCAAAAGGGTCGTTTTAGCCTCGCATTCATTTAACACGCCTGAGCTAACTCAATCCGATTATCATTATACTAATTTGTAAGGAACATTTTGCGCCATCTGGTGGGATTTAGACTGTAAAAATACACTTGTTAAAAATCATCACTAAAGAAATAATACATGGCCTAGTGATAACCCCAAGCTATTGTCATAACTAAATTTATACGTTTGTAGCATTCTCCTATAACGTTATACACTGCTGTGTTTGCACCCTTTGGCGGGGGTGGACAATGCCTGAGTAACTGTTTATTTTGTTTCCAAATTACTTTTTATTTACATTTTTATTTAGACCTTCAAAGTACTTATTACATATCACCATCTGTTTTCTCTCATTCAGCCAATTACTCTCTTCTAGCCTGTACACTAGCCTTTATTTTACATTTCACTTTAACAGCCAATCCATTGTAATCTAAGTAGCTGTCAGGAATCACACCTGTCTGCCATATGACCTATTTATGTAAACAGTGTAATGAGCACTTGAGCTCTCAGTGTGCACTGGAGATGGAGAAGTCACTAGATTGCATTGTGGACCTTGAGGATTATCATCTTGGCCCTATCTTAGTAAACCATGTCTCAGTATGAGGTGTCTCCTTTGCCTCCCTAGAAAGCACAAAGTCTATCTAATCTGAAGTACTGAAGTAACTATTACTTAATTTGCTAATGTTGACTGGCTATATTTAACCCTTAACATACTGGGAACCTTTACGTTCATAGAAACGTAAAAATTTTTTTTTAAAAAACACCCTTGGGGTCCTGGCAGGACCCCACTTGGTATACAATCAATTCTGGTCTTTTTTTTTACAGGTTTTGAAGACCAGAACAACTGTAACATGTGCTAAGGACTGTAGCGATTGCAAAAGATGAATCTGTACCATTTATTTTAGTGAAATTATATAGTTGTGGTTTTTTTTTATACCGTATGCAATCGGAATTTAAAAATGTAAACACGTTTATGAAGAAAAGTATATGGATTCTACTGGCTATTACTACTGTTGAAATAAATAAACAAAATATTGTTGAACAAACTATGCCGAAATATAGTTTCTGAAACCCAAAAAACCTATTTTGAGTAATCTACCGCAACAAACAACTGAGAAATAAAAGAAAAACCATGGGGTCCTCCGATGACACCAGCTTGGTAAACAATGTTATCGACCTAGGCTTGGTATGTTAATGGTTAAAGTTTGGATATTTGATTTGCTAAAGCCAGGTCAGTTCCAGTAGCTAACACAATTGGCTAGATGGCAAATTAAATTCTCACAAATGGTAAATGTTTGTCATTTGCACTTTATTTTAGTTAGCAATCTATGACCTGCAAACTTGAAATATCATGCTATTATGGTGTAGTTGCTTCTAACAGTGTCAGAAGTAGGTTAATAAAAATGAAGCAATTTTAAAACTGATTTCATAATTTATTGTTTAATCATTAAGTACATTGAATATTTCTTATTTTTAACGTGCATAATTTTGGCTGGATACTTTTGACATATCTATATTTTCAATGACATACATTCTGCATCTATATAATCCAACAAAACATAGCTATCCATTATCTGTCTACATGTCCACATTCTATTGTATTATATGATATACAGCACTATAATGCCCATATTATATTAGTTTTTTAATGGCTGCCAACATAGGAACAGTTACGTTCAATTTGCATGTTATGGACTTCTCTATAATAATGTCATGGGAATGTGATAAAAACAAGTTTTCGATGTATCTTTCTGTTCCAAAAAACTTACCTATTTCATGTACAGTGTTTTGCAGATGCTGTTATCCAGAGTGACTTTCAGAAAATCAATAACATCTCTAATAAAAACATCCTCAACCTATAAACATGCCACAGTCTAAGCTATGAGACTAAAACCATGGTATAGTGAAAGTACAACAGTTCAAATAGTGAAGTTTGAATTTTTAAATTAAACTACACTTGGGTGACCAGACATTAAGATTTGAGTGCTGTTGCTGTTTTTCCGATTCAAGCATAAAAAAATATGTGAAAACATTCTCTGATTATTACAAAAGTCTTAAAACTAGAAAAAATTTACTTTGCTATAAAATGTTATAAAATGTACAGTAGCTAATTACATTTGAATGAAACTCGTGTAGACAAATGCTCACAAATTACAGATAAAAGTTCTGTCAATTATGCAATATAAATCTGTTACAACCTCATCAAGTTTCTCCATGACCACAAAAGAGCAACAGGCCAAAATAGCGTTCAGCATCCTGTTATGGGAACTCATTTATTATAGCAGTTATTGACCAAAATATAGGCTAGAAATATAAAATATCTTCAGCCTAGTTTATCAAACACAGAATATGCCTTGCTGAAGTAAAACAAATGACAGTGCAGACAAATAAGTCGTGCCTTATTTATATGTGGAAAACTGGCCCTGTATGTCAGATTGTCATTTTGAATAACACATAATTATGTGAACTCAGCAAGACTGGGGCTGAGCCTGACACAGAAAGGCACTTTATAGGCAGCAAGAGACAGGAAATGTGACAGGAAAGCTGACAGGATGTTAGTGCATGAATTTCCCATGCTGTGGGTAGTATGTACTGATTTATATTCTAAAAAGTATGACAACAAAACAAAAAAATCAACGTGATTTATCATAATGACTTACTTTCAAATATTTAAAACATTTAAGAGATTAGTACATCTTGCAAGGAACATAATGTCATGATCATTAAACAGACAAAATAACACATGAGGCCAAAGTAAAACTGTAAGTTTACTACAGTGCTATTAAACAAGTTATTCACAAAGTTTAGTAAGCACACTTGACTAAGCAATACTTAAACATGTTAAAAAAAATACCTGATAAACTTCTTCTAGGGTAAATGCATTCATGCATCACCATTCCAAATTGCAAAACGGGGAGAACACTTCTTGACAAGTGAAAAAGCCTAGTTGTGCATTACAAGTGTCTTCTGATGCCAAATGCAAGAACCACAGACAGGTGAAAGCTGGTCTATATGATCTGGACCAACTTCATACCATGCCAGGAAGGGGATTTTGATGGGGAAAAAGAGACGTTGGGTAAAATGATCTGGTATAGCTTTAGCATGTTATATCAAAGTTGTTAATAAAGGTCACATATCATCTGGGAAAATAAGCTGGTATGTTTCAGTATTTTGTGGTAGTCACCAACAAGACTGTTGTGCATATGAATCCAATTTGGGCTCTATTAGACCGTGGATGGAATAGAGCCACTGTCTCATAGTATTATCATTTCTTTGATTTTGTGTAGCCTAGCCAGTGTAGAGCTACTGGACATAAAAAAGCAAATGTAAAAAGAGACAACAAAGGTAATAGTCTAATTAAAATCTTAGACAACCAGGCTGCTTCTAGCATGCTGAAGTGTTTACTTGTTTGTCCCTCTGGGGAACCCTATCACTACGTTTCCATATTTTATAGTTGCATGCTGCTTCATTGCATCTCTCTGTTTTTTTGTTGCCATTATTCTTGCATTTACTTAGATTATGTTATAGTAAATGAAAAGTCGTCCCCTGATTGGCCAAATATGACAGCTGCAAGTGGACACACACACTGTTAAAAGATATACATTAAAAGGTACATTCCTGCAACAAGGGGTTACCTACAGGGTGCTAGAATTGTTAATCTTCCAAAAAGAATTGAGAAACCATTTTTCTGAGACTCAGGGCATCTAATATGGATTCAGTTGGATGTTGGAGAATATCACAGTCAGTAAAGCTGCAAAAGATGAAAGCCTTCCAGATTTGTAAAACTGTTTACACAGATCAGGTTAAGAGAGCATGTTCGAAACAAATTCAGGGGCATTAAACAGAAAGTTATATTTATAGTAAACACATTAACCAGCAATAATTCACTCCCTTTTGTGAAGGTTTGTTTCAGACACACAAGCACGCATCTCTATTTATTACCAATTATATAAAAACCAAACCTTCATAAAAGCCTGAAAGACTGAGAAAATACGCAACCTCCACCTTTTCCACAACTCAGCCCATATGTCTTTTCAACATTTCATAATTTTTGGGCATTCATTCTCTTTTGAGAAATTTTTTTAGGGCCCATGGATTTTGTCACAGTGTCACCTAAAAATGGTTCAAAGATATTTCTAGTAGAGTGGAGAATTCACTGGTAGAAGAAATTTGTCCTTAGGGTAGTGCCATTGAAAGTAACGAGTCAAGAGACTCAGAATGAGAGGCAAAGGTTCAGACAAGGTACATGATGATTCTTCAAATATCATGTTGCCTGACTTAATGTAGATGTGCTAGACATAGAAACCGGCAGAATCCATGAAAGAACCAATTTATGCTTGTGGGGACTACTTGACATTGAACACCATGAGCGGTCTCTCTTCACGCTTCTGCCATGGACTCTTCTTATTCTCACCCTCGTCGTCCTTGTCATCTCCATCATTGTCATCATCGTCCGGGCTGGTCTCCAAATCTCTATGGCCTTCTGTGACACTGCTGTGGGCACTGTAGTCTCGGCTGCGTCCTTTACGTGGAAAGGTCCCACCCCGGGACTCTGGAGTGTCATCAAGTAGTGGGGCCATGGAGCCATCCTCTGGTGAGTAGGGGGCTGTGTGGCTTTCCCGGCTGGAGCTGGGGTTGGTGGTGTCAATGACTGGGAGCTTAGAGTAGATCTTGCCACGGGCCTTTCGTTCACCCCCTTCCTTTGCCTTTCTTTCCTCTTTGATTTTTCTCTGGGAAGACCTTCCTGAGTTCCCAGGGTATGTGTCTGCATGGTGCTCCTGGGGTGAGCGCAGAGGCTCATTGCCCAGCTCGATATAAGAGTGCCGGACAAGTGAATTGGCACGCCCATCAAGGGACACAAACCAGGCCAAAGGATGAGGCTTTACTCCCAGTTCCAGTAGCTTCTTCTCTGTGAGAGCTTTCAGCTCTCCATTCATCTGAGTCATGGTGGATTCGTTGAACAGCACAGGGATGTGGACTGGGCCAGAGGAGGCATCTGAACTCCAGTTCTGGTCCTGAGACTCCTCTCCCTGTTGGTTGGTTTTTTCGGTCTCATTTTGCAGCTTGGCTTCCTGCTGCTGTTGACTCTGCTGGCAAGGTAATGTTACTTGAATGGCCTCCATATCGTGCTGCAGCTGTTGCTGCCTCTCCACAGCCTGTTCCACGGATGACAGATCTGTGGAGAGGCGCATGTAATGTGCTGGGATGACTAAGGTGGGAACGACACTGTGGTACATGCTGTCCTTCATTTGCTCCATAGAGTGGCAGAAGATGAGCTGGCCTGGCTGTGCATTCATGGAGACAGGTCTGTTCAAGTTATCTGCAGCCTGAGAAGCCGTGTACTCTGGTGGCTTGCTGTCCCGTCTTTGCTCCTGGTAGTGACCAGCAAATGGGAGCAACCGTGGAGGAGACGGAGGATCAGAAGTATAACCTTGGTTTTCCTTGGCATTATGCCGATTATGATGATTCCTACGATCATCAGAATCATCTGTTGAACTATAACTTCGGCCATGCTCATCTCGCAGAAGGAGGTCTAAGTTGTTGGTATTGGTGGAAGAGGTGACATGCAGTGGGAAGCTTTCGCCTTGCTTGCTGTTCGCCTTGGAATGGCGCTGCTTGCACCTGAAAAACTCTTCTCGCGAGCTGTGCAAGTTCCTTGTAGAGGACAGTTCTGATTTCACACCATCTCCAATGGAGGAAGCTGTCTCCAAACGTCCACCGCTGATGAGGTTAAGGTGAGAAGTGGATGTACCCTGGTCTCTTTTGGAGCTCTCCAGAGTAGATGAGATGTATATTTTACGGCGAGGTTGCCTGGGTTTCAGGCATCTCCTCCTGACAGAAAAAGAACATTTGAGATGAAAATGAGATAAAATGCTACCAAATTTGGATAGACATAATGCAGACTATATGGCTTAAAGTATGTGGACACCTGGCTATCACACCTCTATGTTCTTGCTTAACATTCCACTCCAAACCCATGGGCATTAATAAGGAGTTGGTCCCCCTCTTTGGTGTTACAACAGCCTTTGTTCTTCTGGGAAGGAACATGGCTATGGGGATTTTGATCAATCAGCCCCAAGAGCATTAGTAATAATCAGTCAGGTAATAATGTCAGGCAGGAAAGCCTGGTCAGTAGTCAGTGGTCTACTAAATCCCAAAGGTCTTCTTAATGCTACAGAATATAGATTCGTTCTATTCACTCTTATGGCAACTAACTGGGGAAGGCCCAAGTATTCGTGTGACAGTTGGTTTCCTGCATATTGTCCATATAGTGTATATAGAAACAAAAGAATAACTTTGAAGTAGCCTTGAACTAGTAGAGTTCTGCATTACTTCAGTCCCACAGCTATGCTTTTGTACAGGTGGCTAGCCAAAGACCACCATGTGTAAAAAGAGCCATGTTTTGGCTTATGTGGTTTGATTTGTACAGTGTAGACAGTTAGAACCCAGATACCTGCAGTAGTAGAGCAACAAGCAGAGCAGGATAAGAACCAGCAGGGCCATACAACCCAGAATTGTCAGAAGAAAGATGGTGTGGTACGTGTTGATATCTCTCAGGCCAGAGTTGTTTAGCACTGTGCCTGGAAGAGAAAGATGAAAATACTATAAGTGTTGAACTGAATTTAAAAATGGATCATATCATGACATCTTTAGGATAGTAGGATATCATGTCCTCAGCTTAGTGTGAATCTCAAGGGTCCTGACTAGCTATAGTATAAATATTGGGGCAAATCTAATTTATCAAAAGCTAGTGGCATTCCAGTAAAACTAACATTAAATATTTTTTATGAAAGAACAAAGACGTGACTAATTGGCTTTGGCTGGTAATAAATGTCAGTGAAGAGGGAGAAACAGGGCTTACCTCCAGTTGATGGAAAAGCTGCAAGCCAGTATCCTAAATGCAAAGCCACAAAACTCCAGGTCAGGTGAGACCCGTCTTTTTTAATGTAGCCTGCGCCACTTCTAACCCACAGACCTGTAGGACAAGCGCACATTCATAAATACAGTGAGATCTCATATAAAAGTTCAACAAATCATCTAGTAGTCTGTATATAAAACGTCCCGGATGATATTCTAGTCATCACTTCACATGAGAATGACTTAATGTAGGTTAGTGAATACGAGACCTACTTATCACGTATTACGGGTAAGTACATGAAATAATTCCACTACAGTGGACCCTGAGCTCGCGAACGCATCAGATGACGAACAAATCAATGTACAAACTAAATTCCTGGGCAGATTTTCTACTGACCGATGAACAAATCCTTGACTGGCATACACGAAGCAAACCCACGCTTGGCGGCACAAGCCTTAAGTTCCGGTCAAGCACTCGTGGTGTGAACGTGTTCAACGCATTTTTTCATTGTGGTTCTCTACATTTTTGATTTATAAGTCTTCATTATGGGTCTAAAGAAAATTGAAATGGTTGTGTGAGTAAGAAGCCTAAGTGCATAAGAGTTGAAATAAAGAAATAATCGCAAAACATGAGACCCGCCACGATATCCCTCCGCCACCGTCCACCTATGCCAGCAACTACGTATCCACCGCAAAGGTAACACGTTTATTTCATTTAGTTTTATTTATTTTCTATAATTAAGGTTATTTTAATCTTATTCTATGTTTTACTGCCATACATAAACCCATAAAACACTTTAAAAACATGTTTTGAGGGCTGAAACACATTAATTGTATTTAACTAATTGTATTTCCCATTTCAAAGAGTTCACGGTTCACGAGTCTCGGAACGAATTAAGTTCGTGAACCAAGGGTCCACTGTAGAGATTTTTGAGTAGCATTTGAGAAATTATGAATGAAACTGTTGTTAGTTAGCCTAAGCTAATTTTTCCCATGTTCCTTGCTTCTTTGGTAAAAGGGGCACCAATTTATCATCAGGAACTAAAACCGATTCTTTCTTTTACTTTTATTTCAATAGTCTGAGTAAATTTAATGCATGCAAGACAGCATGTTCTGGAAATGTAGTGTCAGTGGTGACAACAAAATAAAACTAGTCAACACAATACAGTAAACGATGTGCTCTAAGTTATACATTGAAAGCTTCACCAGTCAATTTATCTTATCTAAGTCTTTAGGAGGCAATTTAAAAGATTCAGCACAGCTGCCATGCTAAACTCGGGCCACTAGGGTGCGATGTGTCCTTAAATCACACTGCGCTTGTTCGCTTGCTGAAATAGGGGGCTTTCCCAGAACAGGTCATGCTACCCTGCCTCCTTCACACTGGAGGCTAAGCTCTCTACTGTCTGTAAAACAAATAGGCTTCAAAGGGAGATTGTTCTCTTAAACTCATGCTTGTCCACACACCCATAACACATGGCTGTGTCTGTCCATTTATTAATCCGTTTTTTTCTTTCTCTAAATCTCAGTGCATACTGCCCACCCACGCATGGTGCATATTCATATCTATTCTTCCCCAGCTCGCCTTTCTATGCTGTCGTTTCACAACCAGATGGACGGAGACCTCCATTTTGCATACTATATCATCTAATCCACTGTGATGGATCACATATCCATGCTGAGACCTTTAAGTTAATGCTAGTACAGGTTCCTGGTAATCAAAGCTGTTTACAAGAAAGCAAGCTATATTATATTTGGCAAATGACTACCTAGTTACAAACAATGAAAGACAAATTTAAACCTCAAATTATGCTACACAATATATACAAGAACATAAGGGGTGTTAACAGGAGAAGAGGCCTGCAGTTTAAAAAAAAAAAGTCTTGATGATAGCGGACACTGCTGCCTGAAGCCAGTGTTAGACTTTCAGTCGTCTTTTAAACCTATTTTGTGTCACACAGTATGAGATTATACAATGCGCATCCTTTAATGAGAAACCTGCAATTAAATTACTAAGTCCTCCTTATATTATCAGTCGGCATGATCGGGGTTTGTTGGACAAAACGGAGTAGCCTTAACAGAAACAGGTCCTCAGTATAGTAGTAGCAATGTCACAGCTATATTAAAAAAAAAAAGAGAGAGTTTATAAGGCAAAGAAGAGGAAACCGTGGCCGAGTAAAAACAACAACAACAACAACAGTGAATACTCATTCTTTAAGGTGAATTAATATGCATGTTTTTCTATCCGTTAGCATGCATGGTAGCTTGGGAACTCATCGTATGAAGGGACATGGATGTAGGCTATAAAAATACCTAATTAAGTTAACTTTAGTTAACTGAAGTTAACCAAAGATCTCACAACTTTTTAGAGTGTGTATGATGTACAGTTTTTGGTGACAGAATAGTATGGTTAAAACTCCAACAGCATAAAGCCAATATCAGTGTTCATTTGGTGTTGGAAATTCTTCCATAACAAGCTCATATTTTTACAGTATTTTGAGATGATCTCTAGTGGGTAGTACTTGTTACATTATCAATGTTTGACTGTACAATAGTTTGTCAGTATCGGGGTAAAGTTGTAGGTAATATCGAGAGCTAGCTAGCAGCTTGTAGCATCCGTTACAGCTAGCAAACAGATCCTTTAGTCAAAAACCCCCCAAAAAACAAACAGCAACAGAGCTAGGGCAAGTGAGATTTAAGTTACAGTCGATCCTCTTATTAACGGACTAAATGGGGGAGAGGTTGTCCATTGACATGAATAGTCCAAGGATGTGAAGGTGTGTGTGTGGGGTGGGGGGTTTAAAAATAGTGGAAATACAAGGAAAAAAACCACTAAGGTCCATAAAAGTGCTCCCCAAGTACTGTACACACGACAAGCAGCATAACAGCTAACATAAATAGCTAATCACATTAAATCCTAATGTAAATAAATATGTAAATACAATTGTAAAGGTTATTTCCCTTACGTGTGTTCACACCATACTCCTCAGAAACACCAGACTTCTTAATGAGCTCTAATTTCTTACCAATACTAAGATTGACACGCTTTCTTTTACCACTAGACTTATCTTTGGGTGGCATAATGATGGCACTGGGCAGAAAAACAGTGAAAAACACCAAATAATCACCAAAAAAACAGTATAGCTTCACAACGACCACAGCTCAACTGACGCTTGTGAACAACTAGTAGCACGCACGTATGCCACCGCCACCTAGCGGACAATTGCTGAACTACAGGACTCAGAGGGCAACACTCGGGATTTTTAAACTTTCATACCGGACATTCTGGCTCATGGATTATGTATTCAGACCAACGCATGTTGTCCGTTGCATCTGGTATTCGTTATTTCGGTGTCGGTAGATGAGAGGATCGGCTGTATTTACATAACTAACATTAAGATAAATTATACATGCAAATTTGTAAACCATTTTATCTAGGGTTAGATACAACCCTAACCCTACATCCTACACAGATGTGCAAAACGACTTTAGCCAAACTGTCTGTAGTTATTATTACTTTTTTACACTATGTAGCTACTAGAAATCATGCAGGCTTTCCTGAACGACTCTTGTGCATGGGCTTTTCAGCAACGTTTTCTTAGAGCTTCTTTAACGCTGTCTTTTTTTCAGCTGTTCTTGGCAATTAAATCATAAAAAAATACAGACTAATATCATGAATTCTCTTTATAAAACTATGACCACATGAAGATGTTTGGTGGAAAGCTGTTCAGAAGGATACATAACCAAAGTGCTGTGTGGATTATGTCTCAAAATACTGTACGTTCCCCCAGCAACCAGCATGAACTGTGCAGTCCTTGTCCTCTGTGCTTTAAAAGAATGCTTGCATCTAAGGTTGCAAATTGCCCTTTCTCTCTCTCTCTCTCTCTCTCTCTCTCTTTCTCTGAGCCCTGTTGTGTAACAGTCCCTCTATGAAGTAGCATTACGACCAGGTCCTGATCTTCTAACCTCAAACATCTGCAGCAGGCGACTCCCTTCTTTTACTAAAGCACACTGCACCAGGCATGCTCCCTTACTGAGTGCAGTGTCTGCACATCATGCAGAACAAAAGCTAAATAATAATATTGGTAAAAATAATAACCGTAGCTGCTCATTACAGAACTGTCATATGCTTGAGATGGGCGGCATGGTGGCTAAGTGGTTAGCACTGTCACCTCACATCAAGAAGGTCCTGGGTTCGACCCCCGGGGTCCACCGGGGCGCCTTTCTGTGTGGAGTTTGCATGTTCTCTCCGTGTCTGGATGGGTTTCCTCCGGGTACTCTGGTTTCCTCCCACAGTCCAAAAACATTCACAGAGGTGAGTAGGCTAATTGGCTACTCTAAATTGGACGTAGATGTGAATGTGAATGGTTGTCTGTCTCTGTGTGTTGCTCTGCGGTGGATTGGCAGCCATGGTGGATTGGATCCAGCTGCCAATCTATGTAAGATATTTGAAATACATTTTCTACTTCCTCCACAAAGGGAAATCTTGAAATGCAAACATTTTAGCTGAAGTTGGGGGGAAAAACTGCAAGCTTGCAATATCCAAGCGTGAAACATGATTTTCTGCTGTAATTGTATGTACATTTGATACACTGCTCATTTCCATGAAATAGGTCACATCGTTATTTACCTGTCCTGTCCTCAAACCTCCAGATAGGGACACTGGTGGCAGATTTGAGTGGCGAGTCTGAGGGAAGAGGGACGGAAACATGGATAGGTTCTGAGACCTGCACCTCAGTGCCATTGGGTCCAGTGAGAGTGGCATAAACTGCGGCCACTGCAGTCAGCTCTACCCAGCTACTGTTCAAGCCTGAGGGCAGACAGAGAGAGAGAGAGAGAGAGAGAGAGAGAGAGAGAGAGAGAGAGATGAATATAAAAAAGCTTTAATGTTCTGCAGGGAGGAGTGACTCAAGATTTTCTAGAAGTATCTCTAACCTCCTTAAACATTACAGGCTCACTGTGGTTGTTCTCTATATTCTCGATATTTATTGTGCATGGGTGCACAAAGTAATGAAAACAGTATTTTGGGGGAGAAAAAAAAATGACACCACTTAAGCACATTTTATCGTGTTGAAGTAATTTTGGCTGGCTTAACTGCTGCTTTACGCAATTGGATTAATCCACAATCGGAAATGTCTCCACAGGAGTTATGATGCTATATTGTCACAAAGAGCTGTTGAATTCTCAAATCTGAAAGTCTGTATTAATTTTCTATAACGACGGCCCCGACAGCACTTCCTGCCGTAATCTGACTGATAGCTTTAATAAGCGTGCGCTCTATCTGATGTATTTCCGTTTCCATAGAAACAGCTCAATAGTAGGGACCTGCCCGGTGGACGTTACGTAAATCTCTAAAACTCTACTAAAAAAATGGATTTGAAATCGATGCCGTTGTTACGTACTGAATGAAAACGTATCACTGTAGGAGACGTTCATTTATCATCTGTGGAAGGAAACAAAAGAAGATGATAACATTCTGGATGTTCCATAACATTAAATTGTAACTATCAGTGGTTAAAAAGCATGATATGCTGTTCATTAATGAATTAAGAAATTGCCATGTAAGAGGAATGAAACAGGGCGGCGCAGTGGTGTGGTGGTTAGCGCTGTCGCCTCACAGTAAGAAGGTCCTGGGTTCGATTGACCTGGGTGCCTTTCTGTGTGGAGTTTGCATGTTCTCGCCGTGTCCGTGTGGGTTTCCTCTGGGTACTCCGGTTTCCTTCCACAGTCCAAAGACATGCACAGAGGGGATTAGGCTAATTGGCTACTCTAAATTGCCCGTAGGTGTGAATGCGTGTGTGAATAGTTGTCTGTCTCAGTGTGTTGGCCCTGTGGTGGATTGGTGACCTGCCAAGGGTGTACCCCGTCTCTCACCCAAAGTCAGCAAGGATTGGCACAAGCTTCCCCCTACAACCCTGGACAAGATAAAGTGTAAGAAGACGAGTGAGTGAGTGAGTGAGTGAAGAATGAAACACTTCAGGATGTGCTGTGGAAAGTAATCCACTTTGCATGGGGCTGTATCACACCACAGTATGGATTATTTTCCTAGAACAGAATGCCTGATCGTTTTTTATTCCTTATATGATAGTGTTTCTCTTCAGCTGACTGCTGCTATGATTAATACAACTAAACCAGTTACAATATTGGCACGAATGGAGCTTGCGCTGTGTCTGAATGAAAAACTGCCCCAGTCACCCACCCTGTCCTAATGTTCCTTGACTTTGAACCATTTGTGTTCTTGTCATATGCTTATTTGTGTTGCATATGAGTCATGAATAAAAACAGGATGTCAATAATTCTAAAGTTCATTGTAAATACATTCCTATGCTAACTTAATGTAATGTATTGCAGCCTCTGGCCTTAACAAGAGACAATAAAGCATTGAAAAAGTTAGACATGTCTGCACGTGGAGACACAACAAAGGGCATATTGTAACCTAGCATTAAGTGTTTGTGCTGAGAGGGGTTGGCTCATGCAGGAACATTGACACTAAAGGTGGGGGAGGATACAGATTACTGTAGTCTGTAAACGCAAAGCATGGGACATGAAAATACCTAAGGGGTTTGGACAATGTGCATAATGCATGATCAAATGAAGGGGTAGATTTTCCAACACTGCAGAGCCTGGGGGTGTGATCACACAGATTGGGCTAAGCAGCCCGGTCATCTCTGAAGAGAAATACGGATTAGTAATGTATAATGAATATAACAGTAATAATGGAATAATATAATGTCTAATGTAGTTCTCTACTGTACACAGTAGATTTTCGATATTTTATGAATTTTATGATCATTGAACGAGGACTGTGAAATAGTTCTACATGGCCAACAGTTCTCCCTGCCGACCTGCTCCTCAAACTGTATGCATGTATCCTTGCTGATCGGTACTTTCTAGTGATGATTTTTCTTAAAACTAATTGTAAATTCTTAACTTTGACACTTTGTAGTAGGCCTATTTGTCTTCAACCCTGTAGCACCCTAGGGGTCATATTTGACCCTAACTTTTATTTCACTTTTATTTTCAACACACTCACTGGTTAATGGGCATCCCAGAAGGTTCACTGAGTCTGTATCATCATTTTAGGCAATGGAGATATTTTTCCTATTATAAGGTGGTCTGGGTCTTCCGGGATTTAAAAAAGAAAAAAACCCTGACTATTCATGACTTTTTTGGGTGAAAATATTCAGTAGGATTCTGATTGAAAGCCAATTGCCAGCTTAGCCAAGCGGTAGACAGTTTCATTTAGTTCTGCTCAGCAACACCATGTTCTTATTTTGAATTTGATGCTATTGTCTATGATATAGTTACAAACAGGAATGGCAGCAGAGATAGCAATGTGACATGTTTACAGCAGAAGCAGATTAACCCTTTAATTGGGTGAAGAGTCATATTTGGTACAGTCAACGAACATCCAAAATAGTCCCCTATGCCTCTCCACGAGGTCATCAGAATCACATGAATTGCTCCCATCCTGAATAAATTATGGTTTAATTCATTTAAATTATAGCTTAATTAAATGTATTATGGGTGGCACGGTGGCTAAGTGGTTAGCACTGTCGTCTCACAGCAAGAAGGCCCTGGGTTTGATCCCCTGGGGTCGACATGCGCGCTTTTCTGTGTGGAGTTTGCATGTCCTCCCCGTGTCCGTGTGGGTTTCCTCTGGGTACTCCGGTTTCCTCCCACAGTGCAAAGACATGCACAGAGGGGATTAGGCTACTTGGCTACTCTAAATTGCCCGTAGGTGTGAATGTGAGCTTGAATGGTTGTCTATCTTTGTGTGTTGCCCTGTGGTGGATTGGCGACCTGCCCAGGGTGTTCCCCACCTCTTGCCTGAAGTCAGCTTGGATTGGCACCAGCTTCCCCCCATGACCCTGAACAGGATTAAGCGGCAGAAGACGACTAGATGTATTTCATTTATTATGGTTTACCCTGTAAACCAACCAAAAGGTCTGTTTTTAGTACCGGTCCTCTATATATTCAAGGTTTTTAATTTGAAACAAAGATCAAGACAACTCACGTCAACGACAGAAAGGTCAAGAGAGACACCGAGCTCATCAGTTTGCTTAACACTGCTGTGCAAGAAATCGTCAAACATTACAGTTTGAATGTGGAATCTGGATAGATAGGGATGTTTGGGCTCTAATGTTTTTTTTTTTTAACCCTCCAGTTATATGAAAAATACCTCTTGCATTGTCACGGCCTTTACACGTTCACTTAAGGTTAGGCATCAATTTTAAACCAGGCTTTATGCAGCCACATGGTAGCCACAGTTAGCATTACTACTGTGAAACCATATCAACCCTATTATTTCTGAGTGATAACTATGACTACCAGCATACCCCAATGATAAAATGCAGAGCCCCTATGCAAAATACAGAAGGTCAGCAGGTCTGCTCTGGTTAAAAATGAAAAGGCATTCGAGTTAACTGTTTCAGTTAAAGAGCGCAGAATTGAAATATGTGGATTATGTAAATTCCTCACTTTTAAATTGAACTGCTTAAAAGTATCTCTTTGAAATCACCTGTTCTGTTGTTCTCCAGGCCAAGGGGATAAGGGAAGCCACCGAGCTCGTACTGGCTCCTAGTGGAGGTGAGCATGGCTGAGAGTGTGACATGGGAGGCGTTGACTGCGGGTCCGATGGCTTTTCTCTGGAGCTGTACCCATGGATGACTTCTGGAACCTACAATTCAACACAATACGAGAGATAATCAGACGTGGAACTAGATTATATTCTATATATAACATATTATATCTGTATCACTAAAGCAATCTGGGGAGATTTCTGAGATTTCTGTCTCTATCTTTTTTTAGATACCTCAAATATGGGAATCATTTTAAGATGTTAGAAATATGCCCAAATGCAAGACCTTTACCCATAGTGTTATTCTATATATTTTTAAGTCCAATAACAATAGTCAGAGTACAGCGATTATGAGTATGCGCCACTATAGAGCTATCCTAAGAAGATGCAACGCAAATTGAAAAACCCAAAACACATGCGTGTCTGTGTGAATTTGCAGTGCCGGTTTTGATTAGCACTGAGACAGCTAGTCACTAATAGGCTCAGACAGGCTGATCCACTGTCACATAAAACCACCCCCTCTACCTTTCTCTTTATACATTTAATTTTTATATGTCCATCATATTATATCCCTCAGCCAAAGCATTCCTTAGACATCAGCTCTAGTCGAAACTGGACCCAATGCAGTGGTGAATGTGTGTAACGCTGACTGAGAGCACCCATCTGGAAATTTCTAGAATTGGCAGAATTTTAGTTCTGAGACATGTTAAGGAAATACGGCATAACCGAGTCAAGTTTCATGCATTTCTAAAAAACAGAAAATGATACACTTTGATATAAAAATACACTTATACAGTGGAACCTTGGGCTGCGAGTAACTTGGTCTGCGAGTGTTTTGCAAGACGAGCAAAAAATGTCAATAAATTTTGACTTGGTTAACGAGTGATGTGCTGCAATACCAGTGGTATGCATACGCTTCGTCTGCCGAGCCTCACGTGATCACAACTTCTCTCTCTCACTCACTCACTGTGGGAACGTGGCTCACTCGTATAGTTAACATCCACGCTAGCATAGAGAAAAGACTGATTCCTCAGGTCAAATGGGATCAGGGAGATGTGTAAAATGTGGGAAAGAGTGCAAAACTTCATAGAAAAGCACCATCCGAATAAGGCTGTGTCAGTGCGAGCGATGAATATGTTTAATGACAATGCAATATCGCATTTCCACGAAATCAACAAAAGGAGGCAAGAGCAGCCATCGTTGGATAGTTTCCTTTTTAAAGTCACACGAAAAGAAAAAGATCTCAGTGAGCGACAGACTGCAGTGATTCTGTGAGTTGTAGTGAAAGTAACACACAATAATCCTCCTCCTCTCCCTCACACAAGCCACCTTTCTTTTTAAAGGTAAAGTGCAGGTTATTTTGTTGTTGTCAGGTGTGGTGGGGTTGAATAACAAGAAACAGAAACTTAGTCAGAACCAGAGAAAGCAAACACCGTAATAGTAAGGCTTGGGAAGAGCGCGGAAAATGGCAACTAATGCTTCGCGACCTTGCGTGAGTCTTTTTATAGCTCCTGCAATCAGTCCCAATCCGGTACACCTGTCGCCATCCATATGAAGTGCCATGGCGTTTTAGAGGAAAACCAGGAAGTAGACTTTAGTGTGCGAGTTCTCTGACATGCGCCGCTATTGGGAGTGCTCAGAACGGGTGTGCTGCACGTGCGCTCCGCGCAGGTAAATTCATGACAGTTTTATATATTTTTACTTTATATTTTGCCATTTTTATATAAATATTTGTGGGTTGTGAAACGAATTATCTGAGTTCCCATTATTTCTTATGGGGAAATTCACTTTGATATACGAGTGATTTGGATTACAAGCACGTCTCCGGAACGAATTATGCTCAGAATCCATGGTTCCACTGTACATTTATGTATTACGTTTGCACAGTTTTACACAAACACACACACATGCAAGCACACACACACACGTGCGTGTGTGTGTATCTTAGAAATTCCAATAGCAATATGAACTCTCACATCGCACCAACCATACATTTTGTTAATTTGTTATCAGATTTCAACAGAGCTTTGCTCAAGACAAGTGAAAACAGCATTAAAACAGGCCCATGACATAACTAACATTTATTAAAACTTGATTTTATTTAAAATTTATAAGCCATGATTTAACCACAACTAATAAACGAATAAATGAGGGAACACCATAGTAAAATATGACCATGAATAATTACAACATGGCCATGATTCAACTACAACAAGGGAACAAAGTAGTGAAATGTGACCACGATTAAACTAAAATGAGGGAATGAATAAACGAGGGAGTGAATTAGTATAACATGGCCAGGAGTGAACAAAAACAACTAAAAATAATCAATGTGGGCATGATTTAGTAAAAATGTGGCCACAACTTGCTAAAAAATGGCCATGATTTAAGGAATATAAAAAACCCCAAAACAAAACAAGGGAACGAAGAAATATTATAGGAACGAATTAGCAAAACATGGTGGTGAAATACATCATTTTTGCTTTCCACGTTATGAGCAGGACACTGTCGTTTTGTCCACCAGAAGGACGTTTGCTTAAGTTGTCTGTTCTAAAAAAAAATAAAATAAAAAATGGTGTAAACCACTGCATCTTTGAAATGGACTCATTTTTATTGATTCTTAACTTTAGATAACCAAAACAAGCAAAAATTAGGCTTAAACGTCTCATGAATAGTCAAAACAGTCACAACAGTCAAAACAGTCACTGTTTTGCCTTTACACCTTTCCACGCACCTCACTATACACTTTAATCACTTCAACTTTGCACAAATGGAATCTAATAACAGATGGAGCTCAGACAAAACAAACTGACACAACAGCTGATTCAAGAAAGTGGGATCAGACGGAATTAGGCGCCAGACAGGAATCTGATGTATAGTTAGGCTACTTCTTTAGGTCCCTTTCACTAATAGTATTTGCAATCCTTCAACAGTGATTCACAGGAAGGAAAACCGTCCCACTTATGACGCCGTCACAGGTGGGTCGAGCCCAGTAAAGCTGACACAGAAAAGTGTGATCATGTGGGGAAAGAACTGAAAAGTCCATCTCTGACTGGTAGTCTGCCAAGCTGGCTAGGTTCCTGAAGAGCTTGGCTATTTCACACACAGCAGCACAGAATCCACTTCGCACCGGGGAACTGGGTGGCTTGGTTCCAGAGCTGGGGATGTCTGCTGTCTGAAATACCACAGATGCTCTGTTGGTTCTCTCCATATGGGTAAACACTAAATATTGCTATGACATCATACACAGCATTATATTTAAAGCTGTCACCGGTTTGAATTTACTTTAAATTCAGAAATCCACAGCACTACCTCACTAATACACTTGAATTCATGAGTCACACATTCTTCATTTTTTGTTACTGGTCAGAAGGTGACTCGGTTTTTATAACTGTAGCTCCAGCTGTAATTTAAAGCACAGGGTTATATTAAAGCACTTGTTGTAATATATGTTATTGTTTTCCAGGTAATACGTAAGGTTTTTAAAGTACCTCCTCCATGTATTAGGCCAACTACTGATTAAATATGTTATTTAACAAAGAGGAGTAGAGATTCATTTAACTTTTTTGTAAGGAGTCTCCAGTGTCAGAGTTTTGTATCAGGCAGAGGTAAGGTTGCGTCTTTATGTTTTCCACCACAGGAAAGTCTGTGGACACAGGAGGTTGTGTTAGAAGGTTCCTCAGCAACACGTTGCACATTTCTGTCCTATTAACTTCAAAAGAAAGTAAGGAAAGGGTTTATAGCTGCTATGAGAAGTTTTGGATGCTCCACAGTATTAAATGTAACTTAGAAAAAGATAACAAAAAAAAAGTTTTGCTCTTTTATAAGAATGCAAAGTTGCTTTGGAACTTTTTTGGTATAAAACGTATAAAACACTGATGATTGATTTGGATGAATGATTATTTTCCTATATCAGCATGCCCTGTTATGTGTTTCTCCTTACTTAATGTGCCCAAGTTTACTATCGTTTAAACAGTCATGGTGATGGCAGTAAAAAAAAAACAAAAAAAAAAACAAACATAAAAACATAACGCCGACTGAAAATGAAAATTACTGAACAGCTGCTCTAATAACTTATCAACATTAGGATTACCCTGCAAGCATCACTACAACTACCATTATGTGATTTAAAAGTCCCCAATAGCATGCAAAAACAGATAGTAATCACCAGTGCGCCACGCCAGCCCGCCACATTTCCTGCCATCATCTCTGCTAGACTCTGCCTGTGCTGCTGTGCTCAGTGATGCAGAAAACAAGAAGCTCATTGGGGTTAAGGGGTTCCTCAGGGCCCAGTTCTCAGGCCTCTTCTTTCCCTGCTCCTAAACAGAGCTTGGCTTGTCTGACTGCAACAGGAGCAGTGCCATGTTGAGCTGTTCCTGGCAAGTGAGGACACAATGGATCAAAAGCATTTGCAGCCTGAACGTCCCCTGCTTGTTTTTTTTAATTTATATATATATATATATATATATATATATATATACATACATACATACATATATATACACACACACACATTTTCCCTTCAGAATAGACCAAGGTTTAATACATCTCCATGGAAAACGATGGGAACAAGTGTGAATAGCTGCAATCATAATGGCTTAATATTATGATGGACGTGATCAATTAAACCCCCCCAAAAAAGAAAAAAGCTCCGAACGACAGTGCAATATCAATCTCCCAAATGGTAATCACTACACCCTAGGGACTCACGGCACTCACGTTAATCACAGAAGCTCACTCTCCTCAATTCAACCAGCCAATTCGTCATCATTTCAATCATGACAATCATTATTAGCATTAAGAGTGCCTCTGTAGCAGGAATGGTAGGGATCATTACTTGGTGAAAGTAATGGGAGCCATGTTACTGGAGGAGATGAATGAGTGGAAGGGCTCTGTGTTTAGTCTAATGCAGCTGAGGGACACTCTTGAGGGAAGGCCCAGCTTTAGGTCAAAGGTGAATGGAAGCATCCCATCTGTTCTGAAGATGACAGCACATTTGGGTGCGGGTCTACACCGTGAAATTAAGAGCTGGAGAGCGTAGAAGTAGATGCAATATTTATTTCCATGGTCGCAGAACAGCTGGCTGAACCTTTGCTTGTATTCCAATTTTTCTTTCAGTAAATGATCTCCCATGTAGGGACATTCCACAAATTTTGGGGCCTTCTGACGATCCTAGACTTATGCAATATAATGATTTGGATCATCTCTACATGTAAATGTTGTGATGCTTCTCTGCTACATTATCAGTGATGTTTACTTAGACTATATTATACTTCCATCTTGCCAACCTTGTGTAGGAGTTCCTCAGTTTAACCTTGGAGTATGTTACTATGACAGATCTCTCAATATGCCAAAAGAGCAGTCTTTTTTGCCCAGCAAAACAGGAGATGAACCGACTGCTTGTGAATCTGGACTGATTTTGTAACCACCTAGTATGCCTATCCTACTTCTTCACAAAAGGAGAATATTTTGAGTCCATTAATGCAAAAAAAAAAAAAAAAAAAAAAAAAAAAAAAAATCAATCAAATAGCAATGTAAACTAACATTAAACACATATAATTAACATCAGTTTATCAGTTTAATATATTTCTTCGGGAGGTCACTGAACAATATAAGCCACTTTTTATTTTCATCCTAAAAGGAAATAGGAGAAAAAGACCTAAAAAGATCAAACAAGGTTAATTGTAAAAAAAAAAAAAAAAAAAAAAAAAAAAAAATATTATTCATTTAAAAAAAATATAAACAAACAAATAAATACATAATAATAAGAAGAATAGTAATTGATGAAAAAGGCTTGAGTAAAGTTTTCGTCTGGCAAGTTTCCTCTGTGGGGATTAATTTCCTGTGCCTACTGAAGTGATGTCCCTAAACTGATCTCTCTGCCTTCAGTGTATATATGTACAGTCGTGATCGAAAGTTTACATACACTTGTAAAGAACATAATATCATGGCTCTCTTGAGTTTCCCATTACTTCTACAACTCTGATTTTTCTCTGATAGAGTGA
>JAQLOM010000008.1:4628726-4645871 GCA_030068315.1 Chrysichthys thysi | reverse complement strand
AAGTGGAAATGGTAGTGAGAGTAAGAAGCCTAAGCGTATAACAGTTGAAATAAAGAAAGAAATAATCGCAGAACATGCAAACCGCCACCATATCCCTCCGCCACCGTCCACCTACGCCAGCAACTACGTATCCACCGTAAAGGTAACGTGCATTAAAATCCTCGGTTTATTGAATTTAGCTTTAGTTTTCTATAATGAAGTCATTTTAATTTTATTCTATGTGTTATTACCACACATAAACTCACAATACACTTTAAAAACATGTTTTTGAGGGCTGAAACACATTAAGTGTATTTACATTAATTTCACTGGGGGAAACCGATTCGGGTCGCGAACAAATCGGGTTGCAAACAGAGTCTTGGAACGAGTTACGTCCGTGAGCCGACGGTCCTCTGTAGTACAAATAGGAGATTTGTAAACTTACACTAGAGTTATATCACCAATGTGTGTCACACCAACTTTTAAATGAACATACCAAACTTTAGTTCAAAAGTCAAAAGGAAATGAAAATCTACTTGTCTGCTCTGCAACTACCAATAATAAATTTAGGCCAGACATGAAAGGTACTTGTCCAGGGCTCCTACGCTACTCGTAGCCCACTTGATGGATAATATATGAATAAGAGCAGCTATAAATCAAGTGTTTCATTTACATTTACATTCTATAGAGGTTGCACGAGTGCTCCATCTTACTGTTCCAATCATATCTGTTAGCTTAAAACAGAAAAGAAACACCCACTCATCCAGCATCCTCGAGGTCAGCTACTGATGCTGTATCCACTCCTTTTCAATATTTCATTATCATACATATGATACAATCTTCACTAAACAACCCCATCAGAAACATGACACTTCATTGCTTCAGGGGGCTTGGATGACAGGGGCAGGTGTGTCTGTTAATAATCTACAATTATCACTAATATTTCCATTAGAGATTTGCCAGAATACGACATACAGACCCAAATATGTCAGGGGTGCAGGAGTTCAGGCTGTTTCAGCACACCAGAAACCAGCAGCCACCCCCACAGTGGAGACGTACTGCATTTTAACAGGCCTCTCTTCAGCCTCACTCTTCTGCAACATGCGCCTTTCCGTGCCAAAGTTGCCATGGAAATGGGTTTCAGTGTGAGAATAGTTAGAGCAGGCTCCAATCTCTCTCCATTCAGTTGAAAATCTGGCTCATCCAGGGTATCCTGGTGCAACCCGTTATACCTCGTCCCTACAGCAACCTATATCTATAGCTCTGTTCAGATCGGACTAATTTTACCTAGGGAGGTGGGTTAAAGTAATAACTAAAATAATGAAGAAGTATCTCTCTGGGATTTCAGTGCCTTTCATGTTAGTCTTTTTTTTTTTTTTTTTTTTTTTAACTGACTGCACATGTATGCATCTGAAAAGACTGAATGAATGAATTTTACCTTTTATAACACGATACTGGGTACGGTTTCTTGACACATGACCAACAGTTGGCACAAAGTTGGAAGTACACAGTTGTTGTATAAGCCGTCTTTGTATGCTGTAGCATTACAGTTTTCCTTCACTAGAACTATGGGGACCAAATATGTTCCAGCATGACGGTGCACAAAGCAAGGTTCGTAAAGACATGGTTTGCCAAAGGTTGGTGTAAAAGGAATCAAGTTTTCTGCATAGAGAGTTGACCTCAACTCCATTGAACATCTTTGAGAAGAACCGGAGCACTGACTGCACCCCAGGTCTCCTCACCCAACATCAGTACCCGACCTCACTAATGCTCTTGTGATTGAATGGGCAAATCCCCAAAGCCACGCTCCAAAATCGAGTGAAAGCATTCCCACAGAAGGATTAAATCCGAAATTGGATTTTCAAACAGCACACGAGTTTTACGGACAGGCGTCCACAAACATGCAACGTAGTATGCACGGATTTGTTTTGTGTGACGACCATGCATCCATCATAAAGACACTACAATCTCTGTGATTTATACAGAAATAGCTCATCATGTGTGACGTGATCATAGTGACTAAAGACATGCCCTGTAGTGTACTGCACTGTATGTCTTGTGATGTTCCTCTGTTCTGGCTGGAGGTACAGTAGGTCTAATTTCGGTCCCAGAAAATGCAAACCGAAGCCTGAATTCAAGAAATTACCAGCTCCATTAGATTGCAGTGCTGCAAAGTACAGTTTCATTTCGAGTCCTCTTCAAAATGATTTGATTATTACACATCTAGGAAGACATTCAACCATTACAAATGGCCTCTTTATAATACTGGGTGACAGTAATTTGCCATTCTCAACCGACAGACCCTCTTAAAAGAAGAGTGGAGAGCTGTCAGTCAGAATAAAGAGTGAACACAGTGCTCTCTTTTAACCGAGTCTGACTATAATCAATGAACAACAGTCAGTGCAATCAGGCAAAACAGCCTCGATTACTCAGGCCCCAGAGCTCCAGCAGCTATTCAGCAGCATGTGGAGAGAGGTTTGTTAAACAGATAAGGATCTGACAAAAAAAAAAAAAGAGCTGTCTCAGGAGGAAGACACTGAGGGTGAAGTGACGGGAAGAAATGTTTAATTTCCTTTGCAAAGCGATGACATCATGTTTCATAAACGGGGTATAAAGAGCAGTAAGCTCGTAAAATCATCCAGTAATGAACACGTACAGTGAAAATGTTACTCAGAATGCTCATCAAACAGGACTAGGAAGCATTTTTTCCCTTGTTTCCACTCTACTGTCCAAGGCATTACTGACCTCCTGCCTAATAAAACCATCATTCAATAAACAAAAGCATGATCACACATCCATATTTCCCTCCATCGCCAATCACCAAGCAGCAGCCTACCCATGGGGTGAAACCATCAAAGCCACTCAGGCGGTTTTACTAGCCCAAAATCCGCAGGGAAAAGGTTATTAGTCTTTTTTATACCCCCACGACTGCACACTAAAGCATGAGAACCTTAGACAGATTGATACTGGGTGTAAATTTAACAGGACATTCATTGCACTTAGAAGCCTGAAAATGCTTTCCAGATCGCCTGATTCACACCACATTAATTGCACACCTCAGTTTTTCCTGCATACGGCCACGAGCACTTCTGGAGATAAGAGAGTGAGGTGTTTATTGCACGAGAGGGACACATCAGCAATGCTCGCACAGCAGAGGCATAAATTTTTAGAGAACGCCCTGCTTGCTAATCGACTTGATTTCCAGAAGGGTTCAGTTTACTGCCTGTGCTGAGAATTTGTGACACAATACACGGTGATATTCACAACATTGTTATCGCCACTACTCTTTAATCCCAATAAGGAGACAACTGCTTAGGTGGACATCTGTTTCTGTGCAGCATGTGTGTGTTTTTTGTCCCATTTTTTTTGTCCCATTCAGAAGGCAGCATAAGCTATAGCTAAGCTCGAAAGCAGAAAGCATGCATGCTTTTTTTTTTTTTACTATTTATCTAAATAAATTTAAAAATGAAACGTACATGTATTGTGCAACAAGGTGACAATTAAAGCTATAAAGCAAAACACCTGTACCTTTGCTCACACAATTTATCCAGATACAGTGGAACCTCTGGTCACGAACACTTCCAAGCATGAACAAATCGGTTCCCGGGCAAAAAATTTGCCAAAATATTGCATCTGGTCACGACCACATAATCAGGTGCCGAACAAACACAGCCCCGGCCATTTTCCCCTCCCGCTTCGTACGCGCCAGTGTTTGCTCATATTCTGTTTGCGTTATGCCAAATTACGTATTGCGTACCTAACAAAGACGCACGTGTCCCTTTAATCGGTCAGACGCACGTTCATTTGATGTACAGTAACCTCCTCCCAGCCCATCTTCCTCCTCACTTCGTTAACGCCAGAATCCACTTTTTGTTAAAGTAGCCTCATCACACACTGACAATATGAGAAATATCCAACCTTGAATTGACTCAAAACTTAACTTAACTGGTTGTTAACAGTATGTTCTTGTATAATTAAGGATTTTTCACATTTTTTTTCTGTGTTCAAAACTCATTAAAAACATGTTCACAGCATTTTCCCGTTGTGTTTCTCTGCAATTTTGCACTATAATCCTTCATTATGGTTCCCAAGAAAGTGGAAATGGTAGCGAGAGTAAGAAGCCTGTGAGTATAACAGTTGAAATTAGGGATGCAAACGATTAATCGACTATTAATTAATTGTCGATAAGAAGTTGGTCGAATAAATTTAATTAATTGTCAGTTAATGGGCTATATGCACAGAGGGGTGCTGACGTAGTTCCGATAAAATTTCCGCCAGCTCAGTCATTTCTGGTCCCCTTTTGTTTACAGCGTTTAGCTTGTATTTATCATTACCACCGCCATGTCTCTTAAGAAAACGTTTACATTTCAGCGAACTGACAGCACACCAGCTGAACCCCGTTGTGTGCCTTTGTGTCAGGCATCCAGTAAGTACAACCAAGTACTTATCTTTCACACATTTCCTCCAATGAGGAAACTAGGCGAAAATAGATTGTTGCTATCCAGAGGTAGGTACGTGCATATTTATCCTAATCGCGGTGGCTAATTTGCCCCCCAACTCTGTTTCGGACTTTACTGGTTACGCATGCACCCCCCCAGTAAAACCACTCAGATTGGCTGGGTTACTGGTTTTTCCGGTGTTCACGTTGATGACGTATTCAAGGACAGCCAATAGCATTCCCCGTGCTTGAATTTCCCAAGTCGATTTTCCCAAAGCCAAGTTTCCATTCCGAGTAATTTTACTGTAACCCTTCTCAGATTAAGGGAGATCATAAACGCTGATAATGTTTCAAGCTTTCCTAATTAATAGCCTACTAGGTTAACACTTTATTTATATTATATAGACTTTAGCTAAATAATATTCCGTTTGGCTCTCTACTCAGAATTTATTCTGTTTCTTCTCATGTTTCTAATGTTTCAAATGCAAAGAGATGAGGCAGTCCACAATTTATTTTCATGTTAAAGTAGCCGTCATTTTTATAAATAATCTATTTTGTAATACAACATGCATTTGTCCACACTGTATTCCTAATGGTACAATAAATCCTTCATTAAAGAATAGGACATTTTTTAATCCAGTATTTGAACTAAATTTAGCTTATATTCTTATAGACCCAATTGAAACAGGGAAATTCAGGGAAAAATCGCCGCTTATCAATTAATCGTTAATCGATCGATAAGGTCAGCCAACTATCGATTAATGAATTAATCGATAATTTGCATCCGTAGTTGAAACACAGAAAGAAATAATCACAAAAGATGAGAACCGCGACCATATCCCTCCGCCACCTTCCAACTACACCAGCAACTACGTATCCACCGCAAAGGCAACGTGCATTAAAATCATATGTTTATTTCATTTAATTGTATTTTTCTATAATTAAGGTTATTTTAATTTTATTCTATGTTTTATTGCCACATAAACCCATAATACACTTGAAAAACATGTTTTTGAGGGCTGAAACACATTCATTGCATTTACATGCATTTCAGTGAGAAAAATTGATTTGGGTCACAAACAGAGGCTCGGAACAAATTAAGTTCGTGAGCTGAGGGTCCACTGTACAGGTCAAGATGTTTATTTAATATTAACATCGAACATCAGAATAGGAGGGGAAATGGGATCTTAGTGACTTCATATGGATTTGATCTCCTGGGATCTTCATGCACAGGCATATCTAGAGTTTCCACCAAATGGTGTGAAAAACAAAGCGAGCAGCAGTTCTGTAAGCGTGAATTCCTGCTCTTTATAACCGTGGTGAGCCAAAAAGCTTCTCAGAAAGCACCCTCAGGCAGATGGACTACAAGAGCCGAAAGCCACGTCAGGTTTCACTCCTGTGAGCCAAAAACAATAGAAATGTAAGCCTACAGTGAACACAAATTCACTGAAACTGAGCAGATTGCTCAGAAATGACTAGCTCTCCTAGTGGAAATGTTTGGACTACTGAAACCCCATAAGGGGCATCAGATAGAGCTTTACTCACCTGGGGATCCAAGCAGGAGCTGCACCACATCATCATAGAGAAGCAATGTAGCTGGTCTTTGGGGAAGCAGGTACAGGCTCACTGAAGCATACACTAGCAAAGACAGAGGAACAAATATTAGGAAGCACTTTAAGCCATTTTTGTTTCTAAAAAAAAAATGGCTTTGTGGTATAGAGAATCAATGTGTTGATGGGTGGATGGATGGATGGACGGACGGACGGATGGACGGACGGAGTCTCCAGGGTCACTGCTTTCTAGCGTTCAGAAGTAAAGCTGGAAGTTTTTCTTCATGGGAACGTCCTCAGAATGGAGGGCTTTATGCTTTGCAGTATACCAACAATTTATAACTGCTACAACTTTAAGTGACCAGAGGACGCTAATCTGTTTTGAGGACATGATACAACATTAATCTTAATAATAAATGGATAAAAATCTGATGTTCCTTAATAATAACAAAAGGCACTATTGACAATTTGCTGTGGTAATTTAAGTCTGTTCCTTATATAAAATGTTTTTTTATCTGCCAACGTTCAAATCTGAGACTCCGGACAGCCAATTAATGCTAGTGTAATTTACAAAATAGAGAGAATACATACAGTTTTGATAAAGCTTAGCCACTTATGACATAGTGATTCCCCGAGTGCTAGCTTGTCTGAGAAATCAGAAGCAATGTTGAAGGGATAACATACAGGAAACACTTTTATATTCAAAGAGTTTCGTATTTAACTTCTCACAATACACAGGAAACCCAACTTGTCTTTGAGCCACATACAGTGACATGAGTGGTTCTTCATGACATCCTGACACCACGCTACCATTTTTGTAACCAGAATACGGTATGGATAAGTTATCGAGTACCACTGGAATTGAATTAAAGTCTACATCTCGCCTCGCTCTTGCTCACCTCCATTTTTCTTAAAGAAGCTGCAATGATATTTATCTGCGGTGGCATAATGAGATTCAGAGTACAGAATTACGATGAAAGAAATAAAATGTGATTAAATAAATAAAAACAGGGAGCAAATTTTCATTTGATGTGGAATTTTTGTACTTGTATTGCTTGAAGAGGGAAAAAAAAAAAAGGCCCTGCAAATGGGGAAAATGTGCAGTTTCGTGCGAGAAGTAAGGTCAGTAATGTCATCTGGTCTGAGTCATATTCTGAAAACAAGTGCATTACAAAATGAACACTAGACTGTTCACTAGACGGTGGACTCTCAATCTTGCTAGTTTCATCAGGAGATGAAAATCACATCAAAGAAGCATTATATTTAGGGACTCCGAAGATCTATGAAGAACAGTCACCCTCTGATTTTAGGGGTAGAAATCATAACCAACCAACATCATAGTTATTATATTTGCTGCTGATTTTTTTTTAGTTATTAACCTGCTTGGCTGATCACGTTTTTCGCATGGGTTTAATGGCAACCTCCATAACACAAAAATAGGCTTATACATAATGTCAGCTTGACTCTAATAATAATTTAATGAAATTGAAATAAAAGGTTTAAGAATTAAAAAGTTCTGTGCCTCCAAAAACAAAAATTAAAAAATACCCAAAATAATTTTATAATGAGCCTAATGTTTAATAATTGTGTTTGTAGGTTGTTTTTTTTTTTTAAGAATATTTTAAGAATTTTTAAGAATACAGTATTTTGCAAGACCTTATTCATTGTGTGTAGTAAAGCTGTGCAGCAGGATTTAGAGCAGGTTCTGGAGACAATCCCCCCATACCACCACCACCACCACCACCACACACACACACACACACACACACACACACACAGGGCACAGATGCTACTATCAGGAGGGAGTGTGCTGTCTTCAATAACATGCTCAGTGGGTACATGAAGGAAATGGAAAATAAACAACATTAGATAGAGAAAGCTGATCTGATGTTGGATAAGTCAGTACTGATAATTAGGAGACAAAGTGAAGAACCGGAGATGTTTAGGGGGACAGGGAACTAGATGTGACAGAATAAAATTCTCCATGACCAACAGGGAGGGCAAGTGAAAACAAACCGGCGACACAGCGGGCCTCAATCTTAGGAAGAAAGAGATGCTCAAACATGTCTTTTGAAAAGCTCTGAGGATCAAATCTCAGCTGAACAGTGAGATCTGAGCAAAGCCTCCTCTCTGAGCATGACTCACTCCCTGGCTTTGCGTGACATGCACAGATTTGCAGAACAGCAGGAAATCCTTCCAGGCTTCAGGACACTGGGACACTTCAGGACTCCTCCTCCACCATCATTAATAAAAGACAGAGAACGAGGGCAGGTGGTGGCATCTCCACGTGTCCCTGTGCAAATACACAGTCTGAAAAAGCTGCCCTCCAAACAGCTGACTCACCGTCCCATTTTTGTCTCTGCACCAGCCTGGCACCAACAGCAGCTCTCTGTATTCACCTCGCCATGGAAACGGCAGCTTTAAGTGCAACGCATTCTTCCAAATCATAACACAGTGTAATATAAAAACCACATTGCTACTGGCTGACACAGTCAGGCTGACACACTAAACATGTGGCACGCAGATGAACAATAAGGCATCTGATGAAAAGACCCCACACTGGAAATGAGGCTGGCTTTCATTGAATTGTACAGCCAATGTCTCAGACTTGAATTAACATGTTATGTTTTACTGTGCCTAATTTGCATCCTGATTATGCCAAAATCATCCAAGAGACTAAGATTAGATGTGGTCTCTGGGTGGGAAGGATTACGTTACTTTCTTTCTCCTGTTACAGACTCACTAGCCAATCATGAGCATCTGAGATCTCATGTATGCAGAAGAGGGCAGATTACGCTTTCCTCTGATTGGGTTACGCTGCCTTGTGAAGTAGAAGCAGAAACAGTTCGAAAAATGTGCATTCGTATGGCTCAGAAGAAGCATGTGTTTGTTTGAGTTTCTTTGTATTTGTCCGAGTGGTTGGTGGGAATTAGCAGGTAAACAAAAGATTATAAAAGAATATATGGAAAAAGTACAGTGTAATCTTTAAAACTGTACAAATCTCTTCCTTTTTAGTATAAATATTAAGGTGGTATGGTTCATAAATATATCATTTTTAAATCTAAAAAAAATTGTTTTATTTCTTTTTTATTAATAATGCTTTTTTTTTATTCTTTGCAACAGTTTATTATTCAACTGTACTGTATTGCAGGCAGTTTCTGGGCAAATCTCTTGTGTATAACAGAAGTGACTTCAAGAATCAGGATATATATTTTTGTCATATCACCCAACCCTAATAATTGTCCTCGTAAACAATTCTTAGGAGCTCAGAAGATCAATTAGAAACTAAGAAGTTCACAAAAGTTGAACTAAGTGCTTAAATCAACCCAGGAAAAAAACTTTGCGCATCTAGAATGCATTCCTCTAGATCTGGCTATGGGAGAACTTTTAAGAAACAATATCAAATAAAAATTACAAGGCAGTACCAGGTACACGATTAGGAAAGAGGTGGCATAATATATGCTTTCAAAAGAACAGCTATGGATGAGCGGTTTAAGTAGACAAATTGATTTTGAGAAAACAGGCGCAGGTGTACTTGAAGTCAGGTGAGTGTGAGCATTGTAATGGATTCAGAATGGGAAGATTGGGATTCAAGACTCCTGGCCTGGCAGTGGATCCAGATGTGATACACAAACTGTGTGTGAAAACAGACTGAATGGTTGACTGAAAATATATAATTGTAGTGTTAATTCCATTTTGGACACTTTCTCTCTATACGGACATCATCAGATATGCACATGAACACTGGATATCAGCATACCTAACTGTAAAATCTAATCTAATCAAAACACTTCATGAGATTAGACCATTTAACAGGAATAGATTTAGAACAAGTTTCTGTGACTACAGTTTCCATGTAACCGCACAAGTCCAGCATTACAAAAACCTCTTGGAGTTGTGTCCACCTGTGGCCATTGTGTCCATTTGAGGCCTTTACTGCCTAATGTGGCGTGACCAAAGTGGAAATTAGAGTTGGGTATGTGTGCAATTTTCCCACAAGGGAATACAGCCATAGTGGGCATGCTTGTACACAGCAGCCGGGCTACACCAACACCAACTTGTGAGGATGGGCTGCATTTTTTGCTGCTGCTAAAAGTGGAGTATGTATAGCTAAATGGCCTCCAGCTGGTGGTGCAGACAGCTCTCAACCCAAGCTTGATTTCGCTGCTTAAGACATGGTGTATAAACACAGTGTGGGTGGAATCAGATCTGGATGGAGATGTAGCAAAGTTGAAAACTGAGCATGCCAGAAATCAGACAATGGCACGGTACCTTATATACCGATTTATACAAATCTACTTATACCTATATATACGCCTACATTTACCGCTAAAGTATTTCCAACCTTTTCCTTCAAAAGATGTGAACAAGATATAATCCAATATAAATAGAAGCAATTTTTAAGCTCACTTTTAGATTAAGGCTATTTGACTGACAACAAAAATGAATGATGCCAGTATATTTAAAGTTGGGTTCCATAAACATTTTAATCCAGTGATTATATTGTGGTCATACAAGTTTATGTTACAGTATTCGAAAGTTTGCTTTCCATCAGAAACCAGCGTGAATACATGACAGTGTGGACATCCAAATGAATTGTACCCTTTAAGATCTTAAAAAGTGACCTGTAGTCACCGGATGGAGCCTGAGACTGGTGATCAGGAAGCCAAATGAGGACAAAATTGAGGTTAACATGACAGCTGGCAGGGTTCACAACACTGAAAAAAGAGCCCTGTTTAACAAGTCTGTTTATGTACAAAGCTCAGATTCCATAAACTTTTGTAGGTTGTAGATCTTAATTGGAAACTTTAACTGTCTAAACAGAAAGACATGGATACAGTAAAAGGTCATTTCAAGTTCATGCAGTTCACTGGGTTTCTTAGCTGTATTGAATTACACAATTTAAAAAACCCATGTTCAGTGTAAGCACCCCATGGCCATCACGTGAAGATGATTCATGTAGCAGAAGCACGGGTCTCACAGAAGTCTCACTGCATCGTCCTAAAGCTATAACATTGCCTGTTTTTGAGTAACTGTGTAGGCCTTTCCCTCAGCTGGAAGTGAAAACATTCAATACTAATATCTTTATCTTCTCCTCAGGTGCGGTTATACCTGATAATAATGATTAGTTAAAGTTATAACCTAGAAACAGTGCAATAAGAAGAGGTATCACTTACAGGGAATGCGATTGGCATGCCAAGGGGCGGAGTTCGTCACAAATCCATGCTTGGAAGCTGAGACAATGACCCAGTTTCCTGGGTGGTACAGGAAGGTAACCATGACAATACCATCCTCCCCTGTGAGGCCAGATGCCAAGAGGGATTGGTTCCCATGCACCTGAATCGCAGCTTCTTTCAGAGGTGAAAGGTCGCTGTTGTCAAATATCTGGACTTTGATCAATACTTCTGTGGGATAGAGAAAGAAATAGAACACTGTTAGGGTTCTAAACATGAACGACATGATATAAAACATTATAAAGGACGTATCATTCCATTCCATTGTAAAACAACAACAAAAATGGCTACATATTTTAAAGAGATCAACTTTCTGACCAGTAGTGCGGAGCCACCATGACCCCATGCTACCATCCATCCATCACATCCACCTATTAGTCCAACCATCCATCCATCTATCTATCCACATTTACATTTACTCTTTTGGCACAAACGTCTGATCAGTATACCTAAGCTAAACCACCACTAGCCTATCCATTCACCCACCCATCCCCTCTCCTCCCAGCCTCCTAATCATCCACCCCCAGCCACACATCCATCCAACCACAGGGTTATCCCACCCATCTACCATCTACCCATCCATATATCTTACCCTTCTTCACAACATCCATCTACCCAGCTATTCACCCATCTCTGTCCATCTATCACCCATCCATCTACCCATCATCTTCACACTCACGCATTAATCCAACCACCCATCCATCGGTCCACCAAGCCATTCATCCAATTACCCACTGTTCATGCATTCACCCATCTCATGACCACCAAGCAGTTTAAAGAAAAAGGATGACTATCCAGCCATCGACCCACATTTACATTTGTTCATTTTGCAAAACCTTCCAATCAGTTGTCCAGTGCCCAAATTTCTATTCTAGGACTACCCCATTCAACTACACATCTATCCATCCATCCATCCAACAGCTGACCAATTCAACAACCCACTATCCGTCTCTCCATCCATCCATCCATCTCACCCATCCTTCTATCCATCCATCCACGCATCCATCCGAAATTACACATACTGGATATCAAGTTGCATTATGTGTATGTGAAGCATCCACAATAACAATATTGGGCATATGAAGGGCAAAGGAAAATATCATATATTGTTTTTCCTTACGGTTTACACATGGTAAGTATATCTATAACTCAGAAAGAAAGTGTTCTGCTCATATAATTTAGAAGCAGGCTAACTGCGGGAGCATAATCTCTCATTACGATTTTCTTGGCAAAGGTGCAAATACATATTTCTCTGGCCTCTCTGTTTAGACGTCTTCTCGCTCTGCAGGATATTTAAGAATCTGCCTTGTTTACAGTAAGTGGATCACACAGTATGGAGCACAGCTGAAGTGTGCCGTGCTTCCTTGTCATATTTGACCAATAGTGTGTAAACATAGCCGACGTATCTGAGGTAAAGGCTGATTTGCTTGTGTTCACTGTTGTCCAAAGTGATGATCTCCCTAGACATCTTCAGGAGACTTTTCAGGAACCAAATTCAGAACTGAATTGGTGACCCTAGAACCAAGAGTTATCTTGCTTATCTTGTTATATATGCCTCCAGCATAATATATTTCCTTCAGATGGGTGGGCGAGCACTTTGAACTGTTCTGCTTCAGAAAGAGACTTATCCAAATCACCGCACTGCCCATTTGATGTACCTTTCCAATACCCTAAAGGTATCAGAAGCTTGATGGAATGGAAGTATAAATAAGTCTTTCTGGAAGTAGCAAGTAGAGACAAGTGCACCGTTGCCCATTCTCAATCAATAGATGCAGATTAAGAAAAGGTCATGGGTTTTTTTTTGTCTTTTTCTTGGCTGTTGTTAACAGTGATCCTAAACCTGAAATGAAAAGAATGAACTCAGCAGGCATGTCGATTGTACAAATCCAGAAAATAGATAGGAAAATAAAAATAACTCTGGGTGTGCAAGATTGCTGCTGAAAATTTCTTTGCCCTGGGCTTCTTGGAGGAAGATATTGATTCATACAGGCATTGATTAGAGGTCAAAATGCTTTTGTAAAAAGAGTAACAAGCATAGAGTTTCATACCCTTGACTTTCCAATCCCACACACAGGGATATGATCATTGCACCTGGTAAAAACAATCAATAAATATAAGTTCATCATTCAAGCTCTGAGAAAGATTTTTAGTTGCTCCTGGGACGGGGTCATCTTCAATCTCATGAGAGGAATCCAAGGAAACTGTACATCCCTGAAACATCAGGACACTTGGAGGAGATTTTTGATTCTTATAGTCTGCTAACCGGTGTCATGTCAATGCCAGAATCTGCAACAGACTCGACTTCATGTACAACACAGTCTACGAACATGGCCGCTTCTGACTACAGCTCCCAGCTTCATGCTTCAGCTCCCGTGACTTCTGATTAAACACACCTGATTCCAACATCTCCGACACGATACAAACAGACTGCAAACTTACACCAAATGTGATGTATTGTTCAGTGAACCTTTCTCCTGATGTGCAAAGCCCTTCATCATTATCACGATTCTGGGTTTGACTGGGTTAGAGATTCTAGTTTTGCCTTTCGTCTGCTAGCTGATTGCCTGAACCCAGCCTGGTTTTTGACTCTCCTTTTACCTGATGCTTTCAACCTTTTTTTTTTTTTTTTTTTTAAATAAAAGCACATTTTCGCAACTGTATCCGTTCTTGTGCCTGACACTTCGTTTGCAATAGATTTAACAAAAATAAGAAAATTTAACCTATGGTACCACAAGATAGTAGGCTATTGCTGGCTATATTATTAACCCTTTACCTTTCTAGCTTAGTATTCAAATCTTTTAACATACAGAGGTACCCACAAAAACCTCTGACAAAGCAGAAGAAAAAGAATTTCACCATAACAACCTAAGCCCATGTCAGTGGCTCCATGCTAACAGTAAGAATGCTAAACAGAGTATGCATCTAGTCATCTAGTATGCTACTTATCTTAAGCTAAGCTATGGCTACTTTGTAGACCGTATCTAAATAGAATGAGTATTAAATGTGACCTAAATTCACACATGCTAATACTAGCACGTGCTACTTTATTTTCCCCCAGTGAAAACTGTGCTGTGTTATGCTATGTTAGATAGCTAACCTAGCAAAAGTATGCATTTTTGTTTTGTTTTCAACTTTGCTAGGCTAAAGTAATTGACTTGGCCAACTGCCAACCTTAGCTACAGTATATACAGTATGTGTCACATCAATGTAGCAATAAAATAAAAATTTACACATATATTTGTTGAATACCTGCCCATCATAAGTCTTTAATTTAACCATTAACCAACCAGATATGATAATGTCAAAGCATTTCCTTTTGCTTATGGATAAAGAGAAAGGATTTCAGGGGCCTCAGAATGTGTCACTATTCAAAGAATGTCTATTGTAATGCCGTTCACAGCCAGTTTCCTGTATATAAATCCACACCCCATCCACAACATGAATCACCCAGAGTCGGCGTATTCCCATGATCCATCTGGTACATGAAGATCAGCTAGTGTCTTGCTTACATTTTGTCCAATACAGAAAATACCCGACAATGCATGCATTTATATTGCTCCAGTGTGAAATGGTTTCCCAGCTTAAAAACACACCGCTGATTCTTTGACGTGGCATAAAATGATCCAAAATAATGAGTCTGTTGCATCATATTGGATCACAGAGACTCTCATCTGGAGCAAACATAGTTGTTCAGGATTTTCAGAGGACACAACAAAACATCAGCGGACACATGTTTAAGACATCAGTCATACAAGTATTGCAAAGGCCAATATTGAATAAACAGTTAAGAACTGATATATTTAGCTAACCCAGTCCAAACTCTGAAAGAAAAGAAAAAAGACTAATCACACTCAGAGAGCATGGCCATAAATGCTATTCTAACAATGCAGCAACAAGACAATCTCAAATGACCACCAGAGAAACTGGAGCAAACACTCAACCAATAAATTAGTGATTCTGCATATCTCTAAAGCTGGCCTTATCATGGCTTATCATTGGCTGGCCTCATATGAAAATCTAAATTAGCATCAAAACCCTTGATTCACAACTGAGCTAATAACTGTCAACTGATCTAAATCTAACAAATTTAGTAGAAATGTCTGTATATTTGTGCGCCTGGATCGTTTCCATGCCGCATTACAGAGAACTGCAGTTGGTTTTTATCTTCACAAGAATATAAATATAAACGTATAAACATAAAATAGTTTTACAAACGGTGTAATGACGATAAATGCTACATTATTTTCTTTCTTCTAATATAATCAAAACTATATTTCAGATTTTGGCTAGCCCACCATGCAAGAGAAAGCCTGACTTGGCTAAAAAGTGGTAGTGAACATAATGCAATAAAGCTTGCTTAGCTAGTGTACTTGTTAAAAGCATTAATACAGACTAAGGGAAGCAAACAAAAAAAAAGTTTATTTTCTTGATAATCTTCCAACAGTTTCTAATGTAGCACATTATGTTTGTAACCTTGACAAAAAGTCTACAAGCTCTTGGTCCGTGTTTGTCCATAAGTTGTGTTGTGTTCTCATATCACACCCAAAAGAAAACTGAAATCTGGCTAGACGCTTTTCCTTTTCGTCTTTAATCTGCACGTTGTTCAGAAATTCAAAAATTAAGGCATAGTTTTCGTTTTTCTTTCTTCTGAGCAACCACAAAAAAAATCAGCATCCAGTCAACGATTTGTCCTTTGCTGCTCCATCAATAATATAAAACAATTTGGTGCCTATGAACGCTACACCACTGCTTGGTGGAATTGTGTTTCTTATCAATTAGTTGAAGCCACTTTTCTTGTTCATGTCAACACTAAGCAAGCGATTACTGCACCTGTAAAAAACAATGTTCATCTTAGCTCATAATGGTAGGCAGGCCATTCTGAACTGTTCCTGCTGCTCTTCACAAAGCTCCTCTCTTTCCACCAAACTTCTCTTCTTTGGGAGGGCCTGGAGGAAAGCATGCAGCAGATAAATCCCGTGATTGCCTTCTCATGGCACTTTTGCTCCAGCTGGAAGCCATCAGCTCCAGTTCAGCAACACTCACTAATCCAGCTTTCACTGCAGAGAAGAACTGCACTGATGGATGGGAGATTTACAACCATCTTTCTACCACATGGGGGGAAAAATGCAGCACCTGGGCATGTTTTCAAAGTGCCGAACTTTAAATACAAGTCAGTGATTTACTCCAGTAAATAAAAATCAAAGTCACACTGCTGCATTCTACCATGAAATTATACGAGATGCCCATGTAGAATTCAGGAGAGCTAAAATCAAGAGTACGTTACAAGACTTATGGGAAAATGACCAACAATGGACTGATGCAATATTATCCAATAATAGCTCAACTGTAACAGAATGTTTGTTATTCCCATTACCCCACAGCAATTTATAAAATAACTGATAATCAGTTGAAACTTTTTTTTTATCCTTTTATAGTTACATTTGATGCTGCATTATGTCCATGGAACAAGTCGGTTCCTTACTTAATAGAGGCTACAATTCAGCCATCCTCTAGTCAGCCACTTTTTTCTCTCTTTAATATAATAAGGTTAAAAGTTAAATACAGTATATAGGATTCACTTGATTGAAGCCATCAAGCACCCCCAGCAAACTTTCAAGTACGTTCATTCTCATGCTACAAAGTAAGTATGAGCCTTTATTTTTCTACATTTGGGTTCCTTCCTGCGCTACCTTCAGGATCTACACTGCCGCTTGTTTAAAAAAAAATGCAGAAGGTGCTCCCTTGATGTGTGCAGTAGTCCATTCTGGGCCATTCTGAGCGTAACATGGCGGCTCCGTGACCAAAGACCCGCTCCCTATATAGCAGTGGCGAGCCGTGCATTTCACACCTAGGCCTTCAGTGGTCCGCCCGTGACCGTGAATGAAGCCGTGACACACATAAAAACATTAATAATTTCCTTATAAACTTGCAATATTATTTAGGA
>JAQLOM010000008.1:4574217-4588552 GCA_030068315.1 Chrysichthys thysi | reverse complement strand
TGACCTGCCCAGGGTGTATCCTGCCTCTCACCTGATGTCAGCTGGGATTGGCGCCAGCTTCCCCCCGCGACCCTGAAGAGGATTAAGCGGAAGAAGACGAATGACGTCTGTTTGCTGGGTGTGGCCTAGCTTTAACAGCTAACTGGCCATTACCTCAACAACTGAGAACTTTACATGCTTGCTTAGATCCTTGGGATCACAGGTTAATATAGACCATTCCTTCTGTCAGTTTAAGCACAAGCCCTCTACAGAAATCTTCTAAGCATCTCGGCTTTTGTTCCCCGGAAACCTAGAGAGTCCAGTAACGCATCCGCAATCTCCCTGTCTTTCAGTGTGTCATGTCTTATACTGACAACCTCATGTATTTGTTGTCCCTTTAATTCTCTACGGCTTCATTCAACCGTGGTATGTGTTTAACTTCTCTTATTTCACACAACAGGATTCTGCTAGCATTAGAGTGACTCATCCACATGTTTAATCTTGGCCTCAGGCAGCTGTCTGTAAGATGAAAGGACATATTGAGTATTTGTGAGAATTTGATGCAGGACATCTCTTTCTTTGATAAGTGTCATTTTCATTGCATGCTGTTTGAGGCTGGCTGGCATGAAACAGTGTTTTTCTCAAGAAAAATTTGCGCATGATACTATGATATTGATCAAAGGCATATTTAAGTTTGCATATTCGCAGTAAGAGGCTTCCTAGAAGACCGAAATTGTCCTATTGTGACTAATAGTAAGTGTTTGAGGCTATGCAATTATCCGTATCTGTATCGGGATCTGTTTATTGTCTCAGATATCTGTAACTCTATTCAGATTTCAACCTGAACTGGGCATGGTGTAGACTGGACACTTTTTTTTGTGTGTGTTTGTTTTGGTTAGATTTAAATGAAATGTGAACACTACAACTAAACAATGAAAAGAAAAAAAGAAGCCATTTCAAGTCACAAAACATAACACAAAGCAACTTTATGCAACTTGTCACGTACAGTTTGAGGCAGGATGCAAGTACGTATACGAATCGTGTTGTTTATTGTGGGCAAACCAATAATTCAATTCAATTCAATTTTATTTATATAGCGCTTTTAACAATGGACATTGTCACAAAGCAGCTACACAATATATAAGGTCCATATATATATATATATATATATATATCCTCATGTATTACTATATTTCAATTTGCCAGTTGTGCTGCTATTTGTTTTTCTGGGGTTTCTTAGCTTTGTTTTGTTTTGATTTGGTTTTTCTCACTTGACCAGTCGGCAATTTATTGACCATTTGCACAGGCAGCAGCTTCCACACGATGCAACACTAGCTTTCAGGATTGAAGACACCATCATGCCACACACACTCCAAAAACACCAGCAGGGTCCACCCTAGGGTTCTGCTTTTGCAAGAGCCACAGGAAACAGGTGACATATTTGTGCGGCAGGAGTTCACATCATAGAGGCGCAAGGAGGGGGTGCTGGCCCCTGCGTCCCCTACACGCACATGCAAACCTGCTCGTTACGTGATCAGCATATGCTCCCTCGGATCCAAGAATGTCATTTGCGCAGGACCACAGGGCAGATGATAAGTGAGTTCATTTTCCCGGATGCAAGACATGTCCCGGCAAATAAATTTGCGAGTTTCAAAACACTATGACTCAAATACATGTGAGCTTTTCAAAACGCTGCTAGACACCTTTTGCATAAAATCCAGCTGGCCAAGTAATCAGAGGCTGCTTACAGTCATCATGAATTATATCTGGCACAAGCCTGTGTAACGTGACCTCCATCCAGCAGACCATTGGTTATGACATATTTAATACTGTGTTTGGGTCTGTTGTGTATTTAGCCAGCAATAATATGAGACCTTCCATTGCATAACCAGTCACATTGATCAATTTTTCACAACCAACAAACATACACATATGTAAGGAAATGTTCATCTGTGTATGTGTCAGTTGTACTATTGTTTAGTCTTGCAGTGCTATCTGACCATGAACTCATTCTACCTGCAAACTATTTGGGTTTTACATGGTTATACATAAATATCTACACTGATACGGAATAGTTCATTCCTAACATGTGGAAAGGTTTCTTAATGGCCTTTCACCAAAAAAAAAAAAAAAACCCAAAAAAACATAATGACTCAAGTTTGAAAAATTGACCCATGTGGCTGGTTTTGTAATGAAAGGTCACATATGACAGAATAGGTATTTTTGATAATGGGTAACATGGTGTCCACAATAAAGCTAGGTCTTCTTTAACTTTGTGTGCACAATGCAATGCAAATGATAAATTAGAAATGCACAAAAAAAAAGCTGTTTTCAGTACGTTTAATATAAAAATGTATAACGTAATGCTGAAATGTTAACACTTTCAGTGAAGCCCCAGATTCTTTCGGAATAAATGTTAATTCTTTGTAAGCTTGTAATAATTCCTAAGCATAATTTTATGCACCTTAATAATGCCTCATAAAGCTGTACTAATGTACTACATGTAAGCCCTTAATAATGAATCACATTCAGTGTAGTATTGTTTAGTGTCATTATTCTTTATAGAAATCCAAAAATAATGTGTAGAGGAATCTACAAAGCTAAATATTAATGATGTAAACGTCACGTTCCCAGACGACACCACTGTCCACCCCTATGCCCTGTTGACCATCTTCTAATTGTCTTAGGTTTTTTCATCCTTCGTAATGATTTCTGAATGCTATTTACTTGAAAGCTTGTTTTTTATTTCCTTGAAATATTGAATTATCGACTGAAATCACTGCTAGCATGGATCTTGAGTTAGCTAACACAAAAACTATTGTGAGCAAAATCTATCCGCAGAGCACAGATTTAGTCTGTCGCATTGACAAGTCCTTGACAATCTCAGCTATAAAACCATGGATGAACTCCTTAGATCTCGGTTTGTATATGATTGATTGTACACAGATGATACCAATCGGTTAAAAGACGTTCGCAAGGCGAAGGGTGGAAATATTTATATAGAGAATATGTTGAGAATATCATAGACTTTAACATTTTTTTAAAAAGGCTTGATGCTGTAAATTAAACATCCTTTTTGTTTCATGCTATGGGTATGCAAACTTTTGTACTTGACTGTATGAGGCTATGAGCTATTATTGCATGATTAAACCTGGTATTTTTTTTTTTTATTCTTGTCCTTATTCTTTAGAAAAAGAGCAAGCTGCACTACCACATCGCAGTGATTATAAACTACCTTGGCCACTGCATCTCGCTCGGAGCTCTGCTGGTTGCCTTCATTCTCTTCATGAGGCTGAGGTGAGTTGGAACTTTGCTCATGTTTTGCCTGAACTCTGCTCCTGTAACATTATACACTGTGTCTAATTTGTTTCAGCATGAAGCCTCTTTCTAATTCAGGCACTGCACATGAGGTTAGCAGATTTAAATGAGTTGTTCACATTGTTAAAATATAAATCATTACCTCTGAACATGTGTATTACGAGAAGGAGCATGGGGATTAGTACTCAGGCTCACTGCAGGAGATCGGAGGGTTTGAATTTCGCTGCACATTAATTACTCAAGCATGGATAAAAATAATGAAATCAAGACTGTTATCCTGCAAGAGATTCAGAGCGTGCAGCTCGGAATGAGTGAGAAAAGTTGGCGGTATTGTTCTGCGTGTTTGCCAAATCTTTGGCTTTACAGAAATCTCACTCAAAGTCTGAAACGGTTTAAATGGCACTACAAGCAAGAAGTGTAACTCAGTGCAATTTTCTGTTTTTGTATAGTGCTCCAGATATGTGACCCGTGCTGGCATAATGAGTCGGAATGAGGAAATTTTCAAAAGTGAGTTATTGTCACTTCCACATTGTCCATCTAAAGACCTTCAAAATGAGGCATGGTTTGTTGAAATCGGACAAAAAATGACCGCCTAGCAACTAGCCACTTTCGTTCACGTCTAACTGGGTTTGGAAACTCGCTTTCCATTAGTTCTAAAAAAGCGTCATCGGGAATTCCACATGTATTATCAGGAAGTAGAGGAACTATGCTTCACAACGATACCAAACACGGGTAGGGGGATTCCCCCGTCTCGCCACGAGCACGTGGTGAAAAACATGGATTTATCAGGGAATATTACAACAAAGGACTAATTAAAGAAAACATACGAATGAACATAATGAACAAAACCTTAAAATAAAAGTAGTCTGGGATGTTTTCTTGCTGTTTTATCATGGGGATCAATAAATGAGGGCTTTATGGACTCATTTTTGAGAAAATCTCATTTCGACCAAAACCATGCTTTGCCTCTTAGCTCATAATCAGCCCATGTGCATTCCGACTCATTTTGGCAGCACGGGTCACATATTCATTTCTGCCTTTTTGCTCCCCAAAACACTGGGGGGGGGGGAATGCCTCCGCGGTGGGAATGGCAGAGTGTGTGAATTCTGATACTGACAGTTCCTCAACCTCAGCTACATCACTCAAGTTCCTAATTGGTCCCTTTTTTTTGTTTGTTTGTTTCGTTATTATTTGTACGTGCCCATGATATTTTCTAACAAGTTGAGTTGGTCCTATTTTTAAAAATCTAAACAAAACACATAAGGAGTCAATTCATTCCACCATGCCCCTGATAAAGCGGTTACTAAGGACGATTGAATGATTAATGTAAATGCCTCACACATCTCCGCAAGTTCATGTTGTTATTTGCCCCCTGAACTTCAAAACTTACCACGTTTGCATCCTGCCGGATCTTGGCCTTTACCTGGTGCCCAGTGATCCTTTTTAGCAATAGTTTTGCAATCCAGTCTAGCTCATATTTGTATACGTCTGTTTCAAATCTCTTCACTTGTAATAATGTATTCGTATTCAGTTACATCTCTGCTCCAAACAAAGAACAGGCCAGCGGTGCTTTCCTCCAGCATAGCAATGAAATTTCCACATGCTTATATGAAATGCATAAGGCAAAATCACTGCCATAACCACTGCCATTGCTTTAACAGCAAAACATGGCTCCAAGGTAGGGCTTCCTGGGTTGCCTCCCAGTACTTGAATTATCAGCATGAGGCAGGACAATGAAGGACTCCTCTTTGGCAAGATCTCAAGAGCAATGTCAGAAAATTTCCAGAAACAAAGGGCACATGGGTTAAACTAGCATTGGCCACACAGTGTAGTTTCTTGTAGCCTGAAGTAGAAAAAGTGCACAGTTGACGTCATGGGGGAGTAACGTGCATTGGCGTCATATGGGAATAAATGGTACAACAACAAATTCCATGTTCCAACTTCAGCCTATAAATTCCAAGTTTAAAAAGGGTGAGCTTTCTGAATTTCTTCAGCCAAACACAGTGAAAGTGAAACTGACAACATGAACGTCCAAATAGATGTTGTTGTTGTGTATATTTCACAAAATTAGGACCTTGGCTTTTATTAAGGATGGGCTAACACTTAGTATGTACTTTTGTCTCTGGGCTCGTGTTAAGGTCTTGTTTAGCCTGGGTCAACACCCCATATAAAAAAACTGTTCCATAAGAGCGCCTGTGTATGTTTGCATGTTCTGGTGTGAATAAAAAAACAACTACTTTGAGTTCTCGAGGTCAGTTTATCTCTGGATTACTTCCACTTGATTAATCTGGGCAAGAAATCCCATCTCATTTGGAGCTGAATGATTAACCTCTGTGTCCTCCAGCTAATCTCCTAAAGCCAGTGCATCAAGAAGGACTTGATTTAGGAAGACAGATCATGAACGTCAAGTTCTGGTCTTGTCATGGTGTACGCATTTCTGGTCTGAATAACAATACAAGCAGGGTGTTTTGTTTTGTTTTGTTTCGTTTCATAGAGTTTCCCATCTAGAGATTTCATTTATATGTTTCTGAGAAGTTGCTGATCCCTGTTGACTTATGGAGCCAGTTAAAGAGCTCAGGAAGCTGGTACAGATGCTGAGAGGTGAAGACGGATGTGTTATTAATACTGTATATCTTTTCCTAGGATACAAAATTGTACATTGTTGAACAAATGGTGCCATGTTTCTCAATGTATAAAATTCGGCGGAGTCTTTAGCATAGACTTACATCACATCCACCATCACATCCACCATATACAGTATATACTTTATATGCAAATGCAGCACAGTACTATTATTTATTTCCTATTTGCTTTTTTCAATATTTCATGAGTATTATTTTTAGTGCCCAAAAAAGAAATAATTTATTTGTTGGTTGGTTTGTTTATTTGTTTGCTACAACAAATTTTATCTATCTATCTATCTATCTATCTATCTATCTATCTATCTATCTATCTATCTATCTATCTATCTATCTATCTAGTGATTAATAATATGTAAGACTTGGAATACTGCACATTATGTTATGTTTATATCTTTTTTTTAATAAAAATATTTTAAATAATTTAATAATTTTATATTATCAGGATTTTAATGGCCTTTTTTTTGCACCAGAAGTATTTGTTGGTGTTGTTTATTTGTTAGTTGCAACAATTTTAGTTATTTATGTGGGTTATTAAATCTAATTCATTTCATTAATTTTTTTTAAACGTTCACACTCGCACAACATTTGACGCATGTAAACACAACTAAAGATTAGAACAATCCCTTAAATCCACATTATGTTACTCGTGATAGGGTCCAAGCTGTTTTTTTTTTATTGACCAAAAGCAGTTATACTGAAAATGTATATTTATGATTACTTACAATAAATAGCGTATGATAATCAATTAATTCCAGAATCCATGATATCCTTGAAACAGATATGATTTTCTACAGAGAATGTTTGCTTGCTTTATTGACTAAAGAAGTTATCCCATACCTAGAGAACAGTATGTAGTATGTTTCTTATTTAGCGCATAGTGTAGAGCTATTCATCTCTTGAATTAGCATGTACAATGCAGTGTTTACATAGTCATATCCTCAGAGTAGCACAGTGAAGATCACATGCAGTAAGATTAAAGGGCATTCCTTAATGAGGTTTGCTTTTATGAGACTGTGGCAGTTGGATGAAGTAGCGTGGGCCACTGAAGTGTGCCAGCTGTGAGAGTTTAAGACGTTTCTGCAGGCGTGAAGCAAGGGGAATTGGAGCTGGGCAAATGCCAGCGTTCTCGCTCTCACTCAGGCATTGAAGTGTGAAAAAGAGGCCGAAGACTCCGTGAGCGATTCAGTGAAAGCTAACCTCGCACAGCCTCAGGTCAGACTGCGGTGACAAGGAGCTGTCTACATCCAGCATTTCATTTCCTAGTTTGTGACAAGCAGGTTGGTTAACGTTACACTGAGGTGGCTTCCTGTGCGTGGTGTGAAAGAGGGCACAACTGAAATATGCCACAAAAAGACGTGTGGTGGGTAGAAGGAAAAACTGAAGGAAAAAGTGGAAATGTGATTTTGTTCATTTGCCATGCATTGGATGGTGAACAAATCAAGGGACGTACTAAATTTCCGAGCAGATTTTGTACCGACCGACGAACAAATCCTCGACTCACGTACAAGAAGCCAACCCACACTACATGGCATAAACATTCAGTTCCGGTCAAGCACTCGCAGTGTGAACGTGTTCAGCGGATTTTTTCGTTGTGATTCTCAGCATTTCTGCCCTGTAAGCCTTCATTACGGGTCCCAAGAAAGTGAAAAGTGGAAATGGTAGTGAGAGTAAGAAGCCTAAGCGTATGACAGTTGAAATAAAGAAACAAATGATCGCAAAACATGAGAACTGCCACTCCGCCACCGTCCACCTACGCCAGCAACTTCGTATCCACCGCAAAGGGAACATGCATTAAAATCCTCTGTTTATTTTATTTAGGTTTATTTTTCTATAATTAAAGTTATTTTAATGTTATTCTATGTTTTATTTCCACACATAAACCCATAATACACTTTAAAAACATGTTTTGAGGGCTGAAACACATTCATTTCGATGGGAGAGATTGATTCGGATCGCAAACAAATCGGGTCACAAACAGAGTCTCGGGACGAATTCAGTTCGTGAATCGAGGGTCCACTGTACTTGAATTAACTACACTAATATCATACGAATATGAACAAAGACAGTTCAGACATTTCCTTTATTTCTTTAGACCTCATAGAGATGAAGTTGTGAAAAAGATATAAACACTAACCTTCTCCTTGACCCCAACTTTGTGCCAAACCTACATTTGGCAATTATTGGAATTATGAGAAATATTGTTAGCAGGACAACCCATTGGGGGGGGGGCTTGTGTGCAATCTTCAAGAAGCCGAGAACATTTCATAAAATGTCTTAAAGGTTCCAGCTTGTGATGATTGAGGCGTTATTTAATATGAATTATGAACTTTGGGAGAAACGTGGGCAATATAGCTCAAGAAGAATTTATGAATGACAAAAGGCAGCATTTTTTTTTTATCTATTCTATGCTTAAGTATGCATGACGATCCTTGTGACAATTCCTTTGCATGCATTATACACAGTAATGTAATAAGTATGGAAAGATATTCTGAAGTAACAAACACGCAGTAAGAAATAATAGAAATAGTTGCTTGCTCCTGTGAATCTGTCACCTTTAGAAATGTGCGGGGTTGGATTTCTTGCGTTGCATCCAGTTTAATCAGATGGAAAATTTGTACGAATAGCAATGAACAAGGGCTACGTGTAGTCTTTGTTTTATTTCATGCAAATAAAGTCATAAGAAAAGCTAGATAATTTATTTTAGGGTTGATTACGATTACACTGTTGCTTAAGAATGGAAGATGCTTCGATGATTTCCCAAAAAAAGAGAGAGAAGTGAACGCGAGAGCGGTGAAGTCTTGTAATTTCATCCATCGTAATGCTAATGATATCAAGAAGGTTTATCTAAAGCTCTGTAAATTAGATTTCCAAGATTCTCTAAAGGTTAATAAAGGTTAATACAGTCATTTTACCACTTTCTGTGTCCGATACAAGGAGGTCCTCTGTCCTGCTATTTGTGGCCTTGCTGACGTACATGGGTGCAGCGGGGGGATCGAGGCAGCAGATCACGGAGCACATGGTCACTGTGTGAGGCGCTGGCGCTCTGCCAACTTCTTGCCACGCACCACGTAGACACAGACCTTTGTCTCCAACAAAGCCCCAGTATGAGGTGCTACCAGTACATCTGCGCATCATTTGGGTAGCAGGATGTCGTATTGTAGGCACTCCAGGGCCGCAGGGACCGCACAAAGCAGAGAGGACGCGCTAAATTATGGCCCCTGCAAAGCACACAAACAGAGCTGTCTTAACACATTCCTCTGTCTCTGTGTCATTTACATTCCTGTCCGGTTTGTGTCAGCGTCATGCATTTTCTTTTCTCTGCATAAACAGCAGGGAGTCTGTGAAGCAAAAAAAAAAAATTGGCCTGTTTTTTTTTTGTTTTTGTTTTTTTTTGTGGAAGAGATTTTTCATGAAAGGACAGTGCTTAAAACTGAAAGAAGGCTGAAGCACCACACTGATGAAACCTGAGTAATAATGAGGAGGTCTGGAGCAGACAGCTCCAGTAATGAACTCTCCTTAATGCAGACAAATGCTACTGGGTTTAGGTAGGGAATTAGGAAGATTATTTTTTATTTTTTTTTTCCGATTCAGGAAGAAAATTCAGGTCCCGACTCAAAAGTGCTGAATCTTGTCAACAGAATCTGGTGGAAACTTCATTAGTAATCAGGATTTTTTTCCCACCAACTGTCAGCTATACCGAAAACCAGTTTGTGCATCTTTTTGGCTCTGCAGGAAACCTGTAAAATGGCGTGCCTTGTTGTCTAGCCCTGCCGATTCGTGCAGCTACGTGTCAAACACGATATCACAATTGTTTCAATAGTTTCTGTGCTTTACAGATGATAAAATCAACCTTATACATGTATTCAGACATAACCGATCTGTGATATTTTGCTATCTATTGTGAAGGATAAATGGTTGTCACATGGACTCATGACATCGGCTGCATGGGCTCTATAGAGGCTTCAAAGGCATGTAAGCTGCTTGTGTATAAAGATGGATATACCAGTAATGGTCTTTTTCAAAGCTTAGTATGTGTCTTTATATTAATGCACTCCTTCTCTAGTAACAACGTAGACAGGGACTTGGATGGCAGACATTCCACATATACAGTGGGACCTCAACTCACGAACTTCTTTCGTTCCGAGACTCTGTTCGCGACCCGAATCAATTTTTCCCATTGAGATGAATGTAAATACAATTAATGTGTTTCAGCCCTCAAAACATGTTTTTTTAAAGTGTATTATGGGTTTATGTGTGCAAATAAAACATAGAATAAACTTAAAATAACCTTAATTATAGAAAAATCAATCGAAATGAAATAAACAGATGATTTTAATGCATGTTACCTTTGAGGTGGATACGTAGTGGCTGGTGTAGGTGGACGGTGGCGGAGGGATATGGTGGCGGTTCGCATGTTTTGCGATTGTTTCTTTATTTCAACTGTTATACGCTTAGGCTTCTTCCTCTCACTACCATTTCCACTTTTCACTTTCTTGGGACCCATAATGAAGCTTACAGTGCAAATGCAGAGAAACACAACGAAAAAATGCGTTGAACACGTTCACATCACGAGTGCTTGACCAGACATAAATATTTGTGCTGCGAAGCGTGGGTTGGCTGCCTGTACATCAGTCGAGGATTTGTTCGTCGGTCGGTACAAAATCTGCTCAGGGATTTAGTCCGTACGTAGTTTTGTTCGCCATCCGACATGTTCGCGAGCTGAGGGTCCACTGGATTTAGATTTTCTGGAAGGAGTCTCCAGTGTCTGTGCTTTGTAAGTGACATTGTGCTTGGCAGTTTCTTTTTGCCTGCTGAGCGAACAGTCATTTACAACTGCAGTACTCTTAAGTGATCTAACAGGAGCTAACTTGTTTCACGGACATCCAGAACATGGTAAAATGTGAGACATCATTTTTTGCTCAATCAAAAGTCATCATCATTGTCAAATTGCTGTGGAATAAAATAAACAAAATACTTTTCTATGCTGCAATCGGGTAGTAATCAACATTAGCAGTAACTCCTGTTTGCGTTAGGTTGCATTACCCCACATCTCATCATGTCATTCCTCATATATATATATTGTATTATTTTATTTTATAGTGCATTATATTATAAAACTCACATGCTATTAATGTTTACGTCACCAGAACAGATGCGTAAATGAGATTAGGGAGTTCACCCAGCTGTTAGTATAGCGGGATTTGCTCGTGCCAAAATGACAGCTGAAAGGCGGCGCTGTGGGCACTGGCTCTGACGTCCCGCCCCCACAACCCCCCACCCCCACTCCAACCCCCCAGTGCCAACATCAACATTTCAACAACTCATCGGAGAAAAACCACACAAACAGCTTAGCTTTGTTTTATATGCCAAAGCCTATTTCTTGTCCACTGCCAAAATCAGGAAATAATTTAACTTCTAAATGCTAAAGCACGTATTTTATAGAGTACAACAAAAAAAAAATAGCATAAGCTGGGTGCATAACAAGCTTGTTTTCATGTAATTCATACCACTTAGCTTAGGCCTTACTCGGCTTTGCACATTTCATGCAGTTAGTTTCCAGTTAATCGTATTAATCACAGTTAATTGCCCTAGTAATTCCATTCAGGTTAATAGTTTGGTATGAATACTATCAGGTGTTTCAGCAGTATTTTTGTACAGGCACATGCCCAGATTTCCACTGGGGAGAGCATGTGGTCTGTCAGTGGACCACTGTTAGGAAGCTGAAATGTTCCCAGGAGGACTGCTGTCACAAGAACACTTACTTTTGCATTGATTTTGTTCTGTCAGGTTTTTTTTAGACACATAATATTTATACAAGCCCCTTTTACACAGCCGGTTCAAGGCAGAAATGTTCGGCCTCGCCCTTCTGTGTAAAATGTCTGAATCCAGAATGGTGTGTCCTTTCATTCCGCCTTTGAGGCCGAACGATTGGTCGTAACAGAGCTGGGTAGATGTCTGTGTAAAAGATGTATGCTGGCATGGTGGGACGGGGTGTGATATTTTTAACTTTCTTCATTGTTCTTCTTTGTGAGACCACTGTGAATTCAAACAACTCCATCTGTGGCATCTAAGATCCATGTGCCTTTTTTCCTCAAACCGTTTTTCCGCTTCTCTTCAGTTTCCCCTCACCATATGTCTGAGGACTTAAACACCCTGCTCAGCAACTGTGCCTGCGTTTGGAGAGTGGTATAAATGTGCACGGCAAGTAAAAGCACCTCAACACGCAGTTTTCCTGCCATAATGGTTTTGACAGCAACATGTTTCTGACGTGTCGTGTCGTATGTTATTGCTACACTAGATGCCGACGCCCACGCCTCTGGTTCTGGAACGCCAGCTTGCTATGTAAAAACACACGCAGGCTTGGCTTTATGCCAGCTTTGTTTGGTGTAGTGTAAGCAACCAAAGCTGGCAAAATGAGAGGTCTTTTTACAGCACTATTGTGAGATCTCTGTGTAAAAATGGCTATAGACAGCACTGATGCTTGCTGCTTCACAGCTCCATTGTTTCAATCATGACTCTGGGTTATTTTCTGGGTGGAATTTCACATATCTTTGTAAAGCGGTAGCACTCGAGCCTTGGAGTTGTCTTGGCATTTGTACTTGGATTTGTCTGGTCTAGGGCATTGGTGTTGAATAAAATAAAGATGGGTAAAATAATAATAATAATGATAATATAATAATAATAATAATAATAATAATGATAATAATAATAATAACTATCATTTTTATAATAATATAAAAAAAATTATCGTTCCTGTTGGGTTTTTTTTTTCATGTGATTGACTAGAATTTTTTTTTATGCATAAACATATGTTTTTCAAACATAATCATTAACCATATCACTGTCACAATGCATGAAGAAAACCAACTAGTTGGAGTAAAGGCTCGGCCCTGACAAGGATTTAATGGTTTTCAGTCTCAATTTTGAGTCAGTCTTGCTTTTATTAAGACTCAGTTTTGGCTTGACAACAACCTCCTTGAGACTTGTCCTTGACTCAATCTCACCAGGTTTTGTTCTTGGATTTGAAAATGGCAGTATTGACTACACCCCTAACTCCCTTGGGGTATTCTCAGGATTCTCTGTTTTCTTCCTATGTCCCAAAAACCCCAAGTATTAGGATTAGTTACACTAAATTGTACCTAAGGATCAATGTGTGTGCTCAAGGTGTCAGCAATGGACTGACATCCCATTCACGGTGCATCCGCCTCTCACGCTCAGTGTTCCTGGGATAGGCTCCAGATCCACCGCAACCCTGACCAGAAAAAAAAACAGGTTACTGACGATGATTGAAGGAGTGAATGAACTGTATTATTATGGGTCAAGAAAGATGAAGGACTACTGTAGTCAGCAGTGCTATAATAACTAATAATATTGAGTCGGAAGTGCATTTTTCCCAAAATGCTAAAGCTATTATAGTGGGCAAGTTGGTCTGTATTACAATCATTGAATATTTCTGTAAAGGGTGCAAGGTATATACCAGCGTACCAATGCTATCTATGTAAAGAATTAATTTTGATCCCTAAACCATAATCGCTAATGACATTCTCCTTTCAGCCATCCAGTAATAGGATCTTTAAAGTTTTGACAAATAATAAGACCCTTCTAGAAAATTCTAATGAGGATTTTTTTCCCCCTCAAGGTTAAATGACTGCACTCATTGTGTGAAGAAAAGGAGGAATTGTTTGAGCTGTAATTAGGTTCCATGCATAAAGTTTTTTCCCTCAGGTCCTTGATCTATGCGTTCACAAGGTTTTAACCTTGTGTGAAATGAATGTATCAACAATATAGACCATTTTGTAGAGCCACTGAACCCCCGCCTCAGTAGTTGACTGCAAGTAAACTGTAAAATAATGACACTGCAAGAACAATAACTCAGGGCCGTATTCAGAATTTAAAAGAGACACTGATGGATGTGTACTGAAAGTTATCAAATGCAGGTTTCGAGTTTCTACCTTTAAAATCATTCAGACTGTGGGATTGAAACTCATTATGGTGTACAGGTGTAGAACACATGAATAAAGGCATGCAGTGCTAATTGTGCTGAAAAGATGTTTAGTATGGGTGTTACAGTGCATTCAGAAAGTATTCAGTTCCCTTTCAATTTTTCACCATTTGTAATGTTGCAGCCTTATGCTATAATCAATCAAATTATTTTTTTCCTCTTTAATCTACACTCAGTATCCCATAATGACAGCACAAACACGGAATTATAGAATTCTTTGCAAATTTATTAAAAAAAGAAAAACTGAAATATCATGTGGACGTAAGTATTCACACCTTTTGCTCAGTACTTAGTAGAAGCACCTTTTTGAGCTAATTCAGCCAGGAGTCTTCTTGGGAATGATGCAACAAGTTTTTCACACCTGGATTTGGGGATTTTCTGCCACTCTTCTGTA
>JAQLOM010000008.1:4542465-4565217 GCA_030068315.1 Chrysichthys thysi | reverse complement strand
TGCTTTGTGTCAATGTTCTGTTGTTAAAAGCGCTATACAAGTAAAATTGAATTGAATTGAATTGAATTGAATTGAATAAGTCAGCACAGCTCACTTGGCTGATACTGGATACAGTTGAGCTGAAGGTTAAGGGTTTTGCCCAACCATGAGAACATCCACCCTTCTGAACCGTCTGCAACACCTTAACCATTGAGCCGCTACAGTAACACTGCAACATGCCCTGAACATTCAACTACTTCTAACATTGACTTAACTCCGCTGAGAGATTGTGTTGTATCAGTGCGAGGTGTTTAAGCTTGTTGTGGAGGCTCGGTGGTTAAAGCATAGTGTTACAGCTAAATTGGTCATGGGTTCAAATCCCAGGCTTCTTTAATTGGGTCCTTGAATAAGACTCTTCAGCTCAGGTGTATCTTGCATTGAGAAAATACAATGTGTCATTTTAAACTATAAGACATTACAGTACTTTACTATAAATATGTTTTACAATTGTTTACTGTAAAATTTACAGTTCTTCACTGGCAACCCAAGCTGCCGTCAAATTACCGTAAAACTCTATGGTCGTTATTTACAGTGCAGCATGTAGGAATCTGCATTTTATAAACTCTAATAATGCCTCATAAAGCTGAAGTCAAGTTCTATAAATATGTCCTCGATATAGGAACGTAGGGTAGCAAATGGCACTATATGAGAGAACGCTGTGTGGTGAACTGACCATCCTTTTAACTAATAATGGACTGAGTGTAATTATAAAGCAAATGTAATATCTATTTACCACAAGAAAAGTGAAAAATAGTTCAATTATTCATTATGCAGTACTGGGACTATTAACATTATTTTTGCACTGCAATATTGATAATAAACATTATGATCATTATTATATGCTTTCACGGAATTGTATGCAGAACATTATTAAAGCATTATGAGACATTATACAAAGAATCATTAACAACCTACAAGGAGCTCTAAGCATCATTATAAAAAATTTTGGATTTGGGGTTCACAGAATGAGTCCTTCTGAGTGTATAAACTCTACTAAAGCCTCATAAGACTTTGACTCATGAATGTGTTTTTAATCAACAATTCCTTGGTTAAAAGAAAAACGCAATTATAAAATGCTTTGCATTAGTCTTACCAGTAATGTTAAGTACAGGTAAAATATGTATTAGACTGCATTAGGTTTTATGCTTTTTTGCTACGAAGCCTTATACTATGCTGTTAAACGATTGCCTTTATGGACATTTATGTACAGTAACAGAGGGTTATGCCCAGCCTTATAAAGCATTATGAATTCATAACTCTTTATGGATGAACTTCTAATGCAAAGCATGAGGAATTCATAACTCTTTATGGATGAACTTCTAATCTATTACCTGATTCAAAGAAAGTTTTAACAGTGGTGGAGAGCGTGGTATTCTTTAAAAAAAAAAAAAAAAAAAAAAAGCATCACACAGAAGCACATTTTATATGTACAGATGATAAATATCACCCAGTACAGATATGGAGAGTATCCATTAATGCAAGGATCTAAAAATGGATGAAATAGCCATTTCATACAGCTTTAATGTAGGAATGCAAAGAGAGAATGGGTTACGTTTCAGCAAGAGAATGGCATGGTTATTAGATTAGATGTTATTCCGTGGAGTAGGAAAGCAGGCTCTGCTATGCTATACTAATAATAAAAATAATAACTGTTTTTTTTTCTAATGAGAGTAAAATTGCTCTTGGGATTTTCATTTTTATGTGAAACATATGCATGCTTTTTTTTTTTTTTTTTTGCTGTCTTATTTGACCATAAATGCATCCTAAAATGACGTAATCTTTCTTCCTTCACTCGTCTTGCCAGGGTTTCTTCGTGTCGGTGTTTTATTGCTTCCTGAACAGTGAAGTAAGTAAACTCTTTTGCATTCCTCTCCCACTCGACTCTTTCCTCCTCTAACAACCCTAACTCGTTTTACACCCGCAGAAGCGTATCCGCACCGTGTCCCTTAGGGAGACCGGTGCTAAAAACGCACTCTAAGTCAAAGCTGTCGAAAGCCTAAAGTGCAGCGCAAGCAAGCTCATGTAATTTGGCCAGATTCCCTCGGCCTGACCTGTCCAATCAATAAGATCACATTAAGCTCGAGTTCTTGCTCCCAGCTGTAGTCAATAACAAAGGGGGTCAATGATGATAAAAACAGGATGGTCATAAAATATTCCTCCACACAAGGAATAATTATGGTTTATGTTATATAAATGGTTTACTTCTTCAGGAATTCTCGGTGCTTTAGAGCTGATCTGGGGTAAAAGGAGAACCTACAGATATCAAATGTAAGGTCATTCATGGGGAAGAAAAATGATATGAGCTTGATCCGAGGTCACTTTGAATCGATAACAAAATCCAAAGAACAAAATCTAAATGAAACAACCTTGGCACCATACTGAAAAAAGAAACAAGATGTCAACATTTCCATAACCCAGCGATGTAATATAAAGGTTGACCTCAAATACACTGTCAGCTGAAAGATTAGACGGGGAGAATTCACTCCTCCCAGCTTCATGTCTGATCCTGAGCTCCTGGTACTGTCTCTCTGGAGTTTTGCATATCTGTGAGGGGTTCATTGGGGTTCTCTGGTTTCCTCCAACAACCCAAAAATATGCTGGTAGGTGTGTGGGCAATGCCATTGACCAAATGTTTGAATGGTTTTCCATACTTTCAGAGAGAGTACAAGAAGTGTCAGCGTATTAGATCAAAATACACATGATGCATTGTATTATATTAGCAATGTGCGGTTGTGTGCAAAAGTTTGCATTCCCTTAGGCCAAAAATGTGTAGCAACAAGACACTGTGTCATGTTTTACAGACATTCCTTTATTATTCCAAGTGTGATACTGTAAAAATTTTATATGTCAGGATATTAATGGTGGAGAAAATAAAAACAAAATGTCATTTCAAAAAATTTGGAATGTGATAAAATTGGTTTCCAATAGCTTGTATGTCCATCCTTTGCCTTCCAAAATCGTCTTAAATCATCTAAACAGATTTTGGATCCTCTGAATAATATTTGATCTCCTCCATATCCCAGTCCCTCCTTTACATTCCTTCTGAGATGTTTTCTGCTAACTCTTCCAGATTTCTTGGAAAATCTTGTTCATTCTTCTTGACATATCTGTTATAACTCTTCCAGATGTCACACACTGTCTCCATCTGATCAGCTCTGGGGGCAGAAAGGATCACGACAAACCTTTTTCATATTATTGTTATGTAATATGTGTACATGTTAATGTGTACATTGTTACATGTGTAACAATAATATATTTTTTCAGCAATATTAAATTCAATGCATTAAATTATAAATATTCTTTCTTTATAGACAGTAAAATTTGAAAAGTAGAGAAATTAGAATTAGGAGTCAGCAGGGATTGGCTCCAGCTTCCCCCCGCAACCCTCACTCACTTTACCTTTCTGTACCACCGGCGGCACACCCCATAGATGTGTCAAGCGGCGGTACGTAGGTGCGTCAGTTGACATTTCCTGGATGCATTTTACAGGGTGAGGTCACCAGTCCCACGCCTAACCCTCCCCTAATGTGGGGGTCGCGATCACGCAACACACAGAGACAGACAACCATTCACACTCCCATTCACACCTACGGGATAGCCAATCCGCCTAGTGTGTATGTCTTTGGACTGTGGGAGGAAACCGGCGCACCCGGAGGAAACCCACACGGACACGGGGAGAACATGCAAACTCCACACAGAAAAGGCACCCAGGTCGAACCCAGGGCCTACTTGCTGTGAGGCCACAGTACTAACCCCCACACCACTCTTTTTTCATAGTGGAAAAGTAATAACTGCACACATTCTAATTCAGGTTCTGAGAACACGTTTTAGCTTCCCAAGTCCAATCCTGTACATATTGCAAATTAGCAATAATCGTGCACAATATGAGGAATTTTTTTATAGCCAAGCCAAGCCAACTTTATTTATAAAGCACATTATGTACAGCAGCCACTGGCCAAAGTGCTGAACATGGGAATAAAACATATTAAGACCGAATAAAAAATAAATAAAAATAAATAAAAATGCAATGACAAAAGAAATAAAATAAAATAAAATAAATAGATAGATAAACAATTCAAAACATAATAAAATAAAATGACAAAAATAAAACAATTCAAAACATAATAAAATACAAACCACAATTAAACATCAATAAGAACAATGCACTCGAAATAAAACGACTCACACTAGGTCAAAAGCCAGGCAGAAAAGATGAGTCTTAAGAGCGGTTTTAAAAATGGGCAATGGTGAGGCTTATCTGATGTGTAGTGGCAGCGAATTCCACAATTTGGGGGCTACAACAGAAAAAGCCCCGTCCCCCCTGAGCTTCCGCTGTGTCCTCTGTACATCCAAGAGAAACTGGGAAGGGGAATGCAAATGTAACAGCTCATGCCACCAAGACCAAAAACCACCACCTCAGTCTTCTTTTCATTAAAATTTAAGAAGTTCACTGCCATCCAAGCTTTAACTTCTTCCAGACACTCAACCAGAATTTGTATGGAGTAGGCATCCTTACGTTTTAGGGGTACATAAACCTGTGTGTCATCTGCATAACAATGGAAATCAATTTTGTGCTTTCTAAAAATTGAGCCAAGAGGCAGAAGATACAGAGAAAAAAGCAGAGGCCCAAGTATAGAGCCCTGCAGAACCCCGTATGAAAAAGAGCCAGAGGAGGAACTATAGTCATTTAACCTAACACTTATTGCTTTTAACTGGGTAGAAAAAGAAGACAATATTTTTACTGTTAAGAGTACAAATGCAGTGCAGTCAAATTATTTTTATCTTCCTATATCCCAGCTTGTTAGTAAGATGTGATCAGAGCACAGGGTCAGAGAGTGGGTTAAGGGTCATACTCAAGGACATAACACTGGCAGCTTGGCAGTGTTGAACGGAGCTCGAATTCAGTGTTCTGATCGGTAGCCCAGAGCCGTTATTCTGCCAGTTTGAGGCTTCAGCAGAAAAGATGGAATTTCTCTTTCTAAATGTGACACAAACTTGCTCCAATATCTTGTATGAAATTGCTTGTATTCCTGAGCAGGATTTGAGATCTCACTAGCAGGCTAATTTTTGACTCCTGGAACACACTGAATATTTTGAGATTGAGAGTCAGTGAGTTGATTCATCTTCTATAGCAGCAGCTCTAATAGTAGTTCTGCAAGATTTATATTAACACACTTATTTTAATACATTATAGTTTCTTTTACATTAACTTACAAAGACTTATAAAGTGGATGCTTCACTAAACATTTCCAATTGTTGATACCTAACATTTATGGAAGGCGTCAGTGCTTTGTAATGGTTGGATGTCCAAAATTGGAAGGTCTTTCAGGATCCTTTACTTGTGCCTTTTATCTAAGGACCATGATTAAAAACATGTGCTTGACCACCAAACCCCTGTAGATCAGAAGAATATTTCCTTACTAAAGCTCTCTCAGCAACGGACCCTTCAGCACTCAACCCCTAATGCCTGCCATCATCTTAGAAAGTTCATTAGCACATGTATCTTAGGCGAGAATCCCCAGTTTCAGGACTGAATGTTTAAGAATTATAAGAATCTTGCTTTAAGATCTCTCTCTTTAAGATCTCTGCTGTTATAGAAATTTAATCAGCATCTTCGGAACAACTCGACAGCAGTATTGCATAAAGTGCTATAGTATTTTTCATGTAGTACTCCAGCACTAAATATTAATAATCATGCAGTCTTGCTGTGTACACTTCGTGCAAATGTGTTTTCACTCAGTTTGCATAAAGATAAGCCTTAAGTGTATACAGGCTGTCATGAAGAGCTAACCTTGTTAGAGAAAACCTCCTTAGTTACGATGGAGCTGCGTTCCACAAAACCCATCGTAAGTCGAAAATATCGTATGTCAATTGTTGTAGGCCACTGCTTAACCTAGCCTAGGTAGCTTAGGTATCTTAGCCTAGCATAGCCAGGAGTCTTTTCCTGTAGGAATCATGCTGGGGCGTTTAGAAGACATGCTTTTGAATTAAAATTAGCTCTTGAAGCACACAAGAACATGTGGTAATGCACTGTACAGTACACCAATACACAAGTTAACTTCGTGAGTTGCGGGAACGAGTGAGGCATCACGCAAGGCGAGTGACGCGTACATCCAAGCATCGTCTGTATACTTCTGTGTATCGTCCACGTACTTCCAGGTGTCGTCCGAACATATCGTACGTCATATGCCGTTATGCTGGCTTGCCAGTGATGCCTGCATGCGAATTTGAAATATTTCCTGAATATTTTACAATTGTTAGCGTATCACAATCGTCATTGTAACTTCAAAAAATGGTAAGTCGGACCATTGTAACTCGGGGAGCACCTGTATTCAAATGTGTGAATCTCAGGGCACAGGATGCACATCACACTGTGGTATAGATGTTCTAAAACTTACCCTTACTCTTCCCTGTACGACCTACAACAGTAAGCTGGTCTCTTTGCTTCTGTTGCAATCCATTCCATAACCTTAAGCTTCAGTAAAATGGCCAAACTGCATTGAGCAAACAACTGAGCATTACAGACAGAAAAGAGTACTATTTGCCAACATGTTCTCTCTCTCTGATCTACCTTCCTACATATCTGTCAAACATTTTTCCCCATAGAAAAACACAGCACACAGCTGTCTTCCCCATTATGGCCTCACTAGCTGAGGACATATTTAAAGGTCACATGGAAATTGAGCTGACATTTTGCTTAACTCCCAGTAGGAAACTCGTGTAATCCAAAAACATAATCTGATACGTAATTAGTGCTCCCCCCCCCCCCCAATCATTGTGTGCTCTTAAAACCTTTAATTATCAGCATGGGTGCATGCACAGTATTTTAATTTAAGCCATTGTTCTTTTACATTACCAAAAATTTATTCAGCAGTCATAACCTTTAGTAGGCGTCCCATAACATGCAGATAAGGTAACGTGGCAAATCCATGATCTGACATGACTAACAGAGGTAAAGATCTAAACAGAGAGCCAGAAATAACAAGGTTCAGACTTGGGTAAGAATGCATGATAAGACCGTGCATCTAGAGCATAAAACACAGGAAACAAATACATAGAGTAAATGAGGGGAAATCAGGCACAGGTGAGGGCAATTAGGGAAACAATGACAAAAAGGAGGTGGAGACAGAACTGAAAAGCAAACCAAAACAAAAGCACATGACGATCGTGGTCATGGCTGGTGAGCTAGCGACACCTGACGTACATCTCCATGGTATTGTGTTTAGAAATTGTATTGATGTGAATTTAACAGTTAAACCTCTTAGAGATGATACAGTATAAATAATATCGGAATACCTTGTAAGTATTGGTTAACAGTTTCCTACATTTCCCACTATGCAGTTCGACTCACTTCCAAATAGCGGCACGAGTCGGATTTAGCCTTTAGTCTGTTTAACTCTTTCAGTTCCTCACTGCTCAAAACAGATCAGCTTCCAAGACTTCGCCTTTTATGCCGTCAACACTCACACTCGTCGTCAGCTCATCATAGATAGCTAACTAGCTGAGCTGAGTCGCAGCCATAACTCAGCGCATCTATGTTGTGTTGTGCAATTGCTTTCTGGAGCATTTTTGTCCAAAATATTTAGGTTGGTGGAGGTTATGTGTCTGTATGCAGGATTGGGCAAAATGCACTGACCCAATTTTCTTAAAACTTGGTGGCATTTTCTAACAACATTTGGGCTTGGCAGAAGGCTGTACTCAACAATGCCATACATCATAAAATCCAGTACCGTATTTTCCGGACTATAAGCCGCTACTTTTTTCCCACGCTTTGAACCCTGCGGTTTATACACCAATGCGGCTTATCTATAGATTTTTCTTTGCTAACTGCCATCAGGGGGTGCTAAAACGTGAAAGACGCAGCAGATCAATGCACAGAAGAAGACATTACCGGTAGTTTTTGGCACTTGACACAAGAAGCATGACACGCACATTAAAGTATGTAAATAAACATTTATAAAAACTTCCTTGTGTAAATATCTCATTTCACAACGTATATATGTGCGGCTTATAGTCTGGTGCGGCTAATATGTGTAAAAACTTTTTTTTTTTTTTTTTTTTTTTTTTTTTTTTTGTTTTAAAATTTAGTGGGTGTGGCGTATACTCCGATGTGCTCTGTAGTCCGGAAAATATGGTAGATCCAGTAGTGACAAACATAGCCAATGGAGAAATATAATGATATAAAGGTGCTACGGATGCACATTTGCATATCATAGAATAGTCAGATATTGTCCTTGGCTCCCCAAGATTTATTATTGTAATATTATTTATTATTATCTCCAAGCTTTTATTCTCTGCACTCGCCAAGTGCCCTTCTAATTCTACACTGGATTTTTCATTGACGTGACGTTGAACATTTCTAGAAAATGGTGAGTGATAAATGTAGGTCTTAGTCTTTTTTTTATGTGCTAACAGCAAAACCTTGGCATCATGCCTTACGTTTTAGATCATTAAATGTCATAGCAACTGCAGTACCAATGTCAAGCTGTCAGGTCAGAGAGACTGACTGTGCTCCCAATGCTAACTTCTCGCAGGAATAGCATAAAAATAAAAACTAAAACTAAAAATCACCCCCAAAATCCCTAAGCACATTATAACTATCTCAAGTTTCTATGGGTTTGCAAGCAGAGTTTTCCGTTAATTATCCAATAAAGCCTTGAATGACCTTTTTTTTTTCTTATTCGAAACATATACTATATACATATACTTGAAGAGTACAAGTTCTCATGTTAAGGTAAAAAGCATGTGTTCGTTTCAGGTAAGTCATAAATCGGCTGTACTGTGCAGTCAACGCTGCAAGACTCTAGAGATTTTCACACACTCAAATGTTTGAAATGCCAAGGCTTTAATAGAAAGGATACCTCAAAGCCTTTACCTACAAATATAAGCTAGATGGATTCTGGTAAATTCTATTGTCTTCCTTTATTACCTCCAAAGCCCAAGGAAGCAAAAGAACAGGGTGTTCTCTCATTATGATGTCTCATGCGATGGATGTCTCATGCATTTCTCTTTTTTTTTTCTTCTTTTTTTAATATCCAACCCAGGGCCATGCGGATATCCTTAAAGTTAAAAGGGGGAACATAAATCAAGATTTTAAAACAACAGCATATATAATTTACACCGTAACATACTGAATTATAGCAAACCAATATTCAAGCAGAACATTACCAATTACACCATGATGAATGAGTAAATTGGAATTTATCAAATTATATTAGTTATTTCAAGCCCCACTTCTGTTTGCCTTCTCTCTCTTTTTTAAGGCATGTTTGTACTAATGACAGAAGGAATGATTAACATTTGAATGAAGTAATACATGGCAGCGCGGTGGCTGAGTGGTTGGCACTGTCGCCTCACAGGACGAGAACTTCCTGGGTTCGAGCCCCAGGTTCGGCACAGATGCCTTTCTGTGTGGAGTTTGCATGTTCTCCCCATGTTCGCGTGGGTTTCCTCCGGGTACTCTGGTTTCCTCCCACAGTCCAAAGACATGCACGGTGAGGACTTTGCTAATTGGCGACTCTAAATTGCCCGTAGGTTGTCTGTCTCTGTGTGTCGCCCAGGGTGTGTCCCACCTCTCGCCCGATGTTGGCGGGGATTGGTGCCAGCTTCTCCCCGCGACCCTGTACAGGATTAAGCGGCATAAGACGAATAAAGATGAAGAAATACAAAATTTCAATAAAGATTCTTGCTACAAAAGGTATATTATATAGTCTACTGCAAAGCTACAACTGTTACAGCCCCCCCCACCCCACACACCTTGTCCCATGATTCAGAGGGCATAATCATGTGACATATCCCTTCATTTTGCTTCTAGTCCTGTCTCCTTCCCATCCTGGCTCTAGTGCAAAAAATGTAGTTGTAAAATCACTTGTATCTGTTAAGACTGTAGTCCAGCAGCAGTGATGTGATGGGATGTAAACTGACAGAGCAACCAGGCGCTTTTATTCAAAATTAAATTCTTATTCATTAAAACTTCAGGTAAGCCTTTAAAAAAAATCTGTTTCCACCAAATACCCCATGTGTATAGTGTATCTTGTTCTGTACTGCTCCCTAAAGATGAGAAATCTCAATAACTTTGGTTGAGTTACTCAGAAGTGATTGCTCGGTCTCTCCCCAGGTCCGTTCGGCTGTACGGAAGCGCTGGCACCGTTGGCAGGACAAGCACTCAATCCGGGCAAGGGTGGCACGAGCCATGTCCATTCCCACCTCGCCCACGCGGGTCAGCTTCCACAGCATCAAGCAGTCATCTGCTGTGTAACCCTATTTGATCTCAAGCACCACAACGTTCCTTTTAGTGCACTCCCCTTACCCTCCATTGCTAAGATGATAACCCAGGGGACAGCTGCAGTCCAAACAGGGTATGAAACCTTCAGTGGAATAACGCCGGAAAACTGGTGTGCCAATGTAGACACAAGTTCAAGACTGGTCTATGGTGGTGGTGGTGGGGAAAAGAGAGACGGGAGGAAGAAACCTGAAGCTGTTACTCTCTGGACAAGTGAGAGGGGGGTGAGACTTAATCATCCTCTGAAGAATAAAGGGTAGAAATTCCAAGCTCCAAAAACACACTGTGGTGGGGCCTGTTTATTTGTAATGGTCAAAGTTAAATTGAATGACTTTTTTCCGATCTTCAGATCTTTTTGTGTGTGGGATTTTTCAGACAGATTCTACTGGCTCAGCTACTCCGGTCAAATCAGGATAAAGTCGTATCAGGATGATGGCGCCTGGAAGCATCGTGGAGAAGTCTGTCAACTTCAAATCAAAGTATTTGGGGAACTCTGATGGTGACGCAATTTCCACATGGCGTTAGATGGAACATGTGTGTTTGGACAAAATTTTTTTGGTGTTATTAGATAGCTGAAATATCGTAGGTCAGAATGAATATATGTTCAGAGACCATCTCTCAAATATAAAATGACTGCAGCTTTCTCGGTCTGCTACCCTTTAACATGAGGAGTCATTTCATATATGAATACTCACTCGAGTGTTTTTTGCTCTCTTCAGTTCAGGGATTCAGACAGTCAGTTATCACAGGGAGGGTACAGACGTTTGTTATTACAGCACCCTTTCTAGTATCACAGCTTCTCAAAATGTCCCGCTTACAATTTGTACCATTCCAGTAGGTACGTTGAACAGAGCGATTACCTGAGACAGTCGTAAAATACAGTCAACCCCAGAAGCTGTCATATTACTTGTGAGTTTTTTTAAGTAGTCATTTATGAGGACCAATAATATAATCTTGGAGGTTATGAAACTTTGGTGAAAATGGGGGGAAAAAATATGATTATTGCTTATATTTTTTCCCATCACTGCATTATGAGAATCTCTTGAGTTTCTTTCAAAACAACTCTTTCAACCATATCCTATAAGACATGTGTCCTACATATACAAATGGTCATCTGAATTTTAGCACACTGTGAAGTTTCCAAACTATCTCTACCCAGTTTGACTTAGACAGCAAAATCATAAATAAGCAAACACCATCAGACACTTTCCTCTATGGCCATTAGAAGGTTTTACAGTAATAAAGAAAAAAAATCCTGCTACATAACATTTTACAAACTTTAACCCCATGGCCAACTGAATGTATTCAATTACACTCCGACTTTCTGTTTTGATACAGTTTCGTTCTGCAAATTGCCAGCAGGCAAACAAGGTGCATACAAATCAAGCAGCATTAGGAATAAGAAAATCTGAGGAGACGAGCACAAGGCTTCTCCAAAAATAACCCGAACCACACCAAAACATGCAGAGGCGTGTGAGAGGATTTCTTTGTGCTTTAAATAGAATCTGTTTCAGTGATCCAGCTTTAAAACCCTGTCAACTTGTACAGAATGTGAAACACAGTTTGACTTTGATCACTTGAGCTTCTTATGCAGAAAGACAGAAAGTGTCATGCACAAGGAGGCAGCCATTATTTTAATTGTGCAGAGGGTTTTTCCAGGGCAAACTCCGCAGTGTTTTTGTGATAAAGCATGGTGATAAAACATTTAGGAGAGATATATGAGATGGCACAAGATTAAAGTTACCCTGCCGCAGGGATCAAAAATTCTAATCCAATCTACACCATTGGGAGAGAACTGTAAAGCTGTTCAAACCAGTAATAAGGGCAACATCTCCAAACGCCATTCAAATGTTTCTGAATTTTAGAAACTGTCTAACTTTGGGTGACAGACCAGCGCAAGGACTGGGTCACTATATTGGGTTACAACCCTATATTCACCCAAGCGAACAGCCAAGCGTTTATTTTCTGTGTACATAGCCATCAATTTCACTAACAGCTGCAAGAGACAGCATGACAAGCAACATTTTATTTTCTAATTATATATGACATCGAAAAGCAACAAATCTAAACAATCAGTTTGAATGACTTTGTTGCCTATTAAATGTGTATAGAAACATTATGAAGAAGAATAAGGCTTGGAACATAGCTACTACAGCTAGTTTGCTTTGCTAATTTGCTAAGAGTTAGAATGAATCCTAGCATGCAATATGCAAATCAAACAATCAGCTTTCACACTTAATAGTGCATTGTTTTCAGTTGCATTTAACTCATTAGCTATAAAAGCAAAATGTATACCTACTACACTTTCTCATGGCACAGAAAAATTGGTGACAGAACGGTTGTCTGTCCTGAATGGTTGTCCATTCCCCTGTGGTGGATTGGCGATCTTCCCAGGGTGTACCCCGCCTCTCACCCAAAGCCAGCTGGGATTGGACAGTATAATACTGTTTATGCTGAACAGTATAAAGTGGCATAGAAAATGAATGAATGAGTATATAACATCCAAATAAGGATTGAACAATACCTGAGCAAACCTATATCACAATATCAATTATATGAAAGGTGATACAAAATACATCTTTTGCTAGTGTTAACGTAATAGCAGAAAAAAACTAGTTCAATTCTGGTGCTTCTCTGGACCAGTCCCTAGTATGATATAGTTTGGGTTTGGTGTGTGGCTGTTTAGCAGTTTTGGTCTGATTCTCTTTAGTTTTGGTGTTGTCCTGGTCATGACTCAGGACATTTTGACTAGTACACTGCAGTCCATCTTGTCCATAATGCCAAAACAATGAGGCAAGAGTTGCCCCATTTGACCTGTGATTGTTAAACTGTTGGATAAAGCATCAATGGCAAAAATGTACCATTGGTCTTTTAGCACTTTTTTGGTCTCAATCCCTTGCTGAGTTTTGCTGCATTTTGTTAGATGTCTAAACATGAAATTGAGTAAGACAAATGTAATACCTTCCAGATTGGTTACAAAATATTGAAAGAGAGCTTCAGACAGATGAAGCATTTTTTGAACCCAAAGTAACGTTTAATTTTCTGTTATGTTTTCCACATGCAAAATTCCCCAGAAGTGTAGTAAAATGGTAGTGAGAGTTCTTTTTAAGTGCTCTGTCAGACATTCATAACGATGGAGCTATTACTTCAGACTAAGAATGCAACCAATGTCTATTTTATTACGTAATGAGACATGCTTTGACAAATGCTGATGGATATTTTGCATTTTTTGGCTTCATTATTATGGCAGATCAAACCAATTTCTCCATACTCAAGCCCTTAAATGACACAAAACCCTCACAATTATGGCATCTCCTTGGCTCTCTGGTTTCCCCATTAAACCAGGAATTGACGAGGCTTCAAAATACAGCTCACAGGTCCATGATTCTGAGCCGCAGCTGACCGAGACCTGTGACTACAAACTGCTGACTTGACATTGAGCAGCATCTAACCAGTGGATGATATCCAAAAGCACTGACACTCAGGATCTATAGCGTTACTATATTCTCCCATGTCCTATATTCTCCAGGGTGTTTGTCAAGGTGAACCGGTTAAGCATGTGTGTAACGCTGTACATTCAGCAAGAGCTTATAATGTAGAGGAGGAAAGTAACTATGTACAGTTGCTGTATTTAAGCCTAGGGTTTTGGGGTTTTTTTGTTTGTTTGTTTTTTGTTTGTTTTGCATATCTGTACTTTACTTGAGTTTTTCTTTCACCTAACATTTTTTTTTACTTCTAACATATTTCAAAATATTTCAAACGAAATATGACAGCTTCAAGACCTACAACTGAGCTGAAATTTAATAGCAATAATGACACCTAAGACCTAGCCATATAATGTTTATATTGCTAAGGACACTTTTTATTTAGTAAAGTAATTTGTATTGTAAGAGCTAGGTGTTAGCATTCAGCTTGTTTGCATCATCAGCTCACAACCATTTGAGATATAAGGAATTAAGTTGTAAGGTAGTTTAACTTAACTATATTTTTCCCATGTTCCTTTGGTGAAAGGAGGACAAATTTACCATCGGTGACTAAAATCAGTCAGATTCTTTGGGCTTTTACTTTCTTATTTTAGGTGCAAGCATTAAGACTTTTCTAAACTAAAATCTGAGCGAAGAATTTGAAGCTACACATCAAAAGTTCAACCAGGGAATATATTCAGATGAGTAATTGCTTTTTTATTTGAGTAAAGAATTGGGGTACTTGTCCCACCTGGGTTTATACACTGACTGACCACTTTATTCGGAACACATTTATGAAATTATACAATTAGCCAATCACGTGGCATGCATAAAATCATGCACATACAGATTCAGTTCATATTAACATCAGAATTAAACTCTGTGATCTCAGTGACTTTCCCCATGCCTGCTGATTTCCTGGGATTTCCACACGACTGAGTTTACACAAAATCCTGAGGCAGGAAAAGATATCCAGTGATTGAAAGTTCTCTGGCTGGAAAAAAAGGACTTAGAGAAGAGTGGTCAAACTCAACTTTGAGATGACTAGAAGGCTACAGTATCTCAAGTCAGCACTCTTTGCAACCATGGTGAGCAGAAAAGCATCTCAGAATACACAAAACATCAAACCTTGAGGAGTATGAGCTACAACAGCAGAAGACCACATTGGATTCCCCTCCTACAGGCCAAGAACAGAGGCGCAAGATTACAGTAGGCATAGACTCCCTTATACTGGACAGGTGAAGATTGGGAAATGTTGTATGCTCACTCCATTCTGTTGTTTAATTAACTAAAACTCTTGACCCGTACCTGCATGATTTGATGCATTGCGCTGCTGCTACGTGATTAGACAGTTGCACGAATGACCAAATATGCTAGCTGTTCCTTATAAATTGTCCATGTTTATAACAGTTGTTGTTTCACACTTTATAATCAAGACATAAGCATCAGAGCTAGGTTCCCGAACAACGAAAAAGTGCCATAATGTTTCTTGTGTGATTGAAAATAAATAGCTTTCCACTAAAGCCACATCGATTAAAGGTGAAGCCATTGATTCGAATCCAGTGCACTTTTTGTCAAATTCAACAAATATCTCCTCACAGTCCACTAGCGCTCCATTCTATGCGTGTGCTGAAGAAGGTCCCTGCTCGTACATAGCCCTGGCTCTGTAAATGGGAAACAAAGAAAGTGGCTCAGACCTAACCCCACAACATTATTCCAGGCAATCAGCAACAGGGGGTGTATTCCAGCCAATCACAGGACAGGGGGAAGAGGGGGGAACGGGGCAATCATTGTTAGTGTCTTGGCAATGTGCATCCATGGATTTGTTGGGTGGAGCTTCTGAAGGAGTACTGAAGGGAAGCGTGTATTTGTTTGGCTGTTGAGATCAAATATCATTAATCCTTCCCCAGAATTATTGACTCCCCCTGGAAAGGCCAGGGATGCAGTCACGGGCTATTTGGTTTAATGTGTCTCTTACCAAAATATCTCCTGGCGTAACAGGACTGATTAAATAAAGCTGGACTGGAATTCTCATGTTTATTATCTGGCACTGAAAAGAAAAGCTGCAAGAGGATTACGTTTATTTCTTGGCTAGAGATTTTCAAGGCAAAGCTGCTGCATTCTTTGATTATTGATCACCACAATTATTGACCTAGCTATTTGGATATAAATGTTGCTGAAGTGCACCGGACGCTTTCATTCAGTATCACATTCAATCCTTCTTTTTTTTCTTTAGTGTAAAATGGTCCCTGTATTCCAAAGGAATGCCAGAAAACTACTGAGTGTAAATGAAACTATTAAAAATATACATATCCCTGCCTGCATAAAGCAAATGTTAATTCTGAAATTTACATCAGAGCTATAAAATTAAAGTCCTAGTCGTAGTCCTAGATCTTAGAAGAGTAGTAATATTTGTAGAAATAGCCCCTTATTCAAAGCTGTGAACTGTTGTATTATTTAGGGATTTTTCTTTCTGTTAGTATTTTTATTTTTCCCATTGTTTTTGTTTTTTAGAGACAGGAAATACTAGGGAAGCCACCCGAAAATACGACAATACTGAAATTTCTTAGAAATTCATTACCAGAAGGTTCCACCAGCACAATCTGTGTGTGCTCATTTTTCTGGCCGAAGTTCCAGTGGAAAAAAAGAAGTGTACATTTTGTTACATCATATCTAACATATGCATTAATATCCATCAGTACCACTTTGTCATGTTGTATCCTCTTCAGGCCAATACAAAAAGATATAAATATATATGTATGTATATTTGTATGTATTGTAGTTCAGTAGAACTCCCATGTACGATAGGGTCAGTGTCTGTATCAGATTTGTTGGCCGTAGTCCTGTAGATTATATCAAGGTTTTTGCAGAATTAATTTGTTTTCTTTCTAAACCGTGTAACACTTTGCCATCGTAGGATCACAAAGAAAACATGATTCTAAATACCTTTCTTGTCTGATCTTTATTTCTATAAAAAAATATCAAAGCTGCTGTCTTTTTTTCCTGATTCATTCGGTTCTACTTCTCTTGTCTGCCGAAGACACGAGCTGTACAGGGCCTGGACCGAGCTGTATCTTTCCTGTCCTAATGTTTGTGGGGGTTTTTTTTTCCTGTTGTGCTCATCAATGTTGTGAAGGTGTACATATAAAATATTTATTTATATGTATATAACACAGAAATCTATATTTATTATATTATTTAAAAAGATGTTTTGAGTATGTAGGTGCACAAGTATCACAGCTCATTAAATACCAAATGAAGTGTGTGGATTTTGAAAGGAGGAATAGATCAAATGCATTTTTTTTTTTTGTGAAATTTGTTTCATGGTTGTGATTTGATTTCAGCTTCGGCAATGTTTATTGAACATCATATTTCATTACACTTGTTGCATCATTTTCATGTTTTATGGAATTGAGGACCTATGGCAGAGTGTAATGAGGATGTAGATTTACATTGTTCTACATGTTCTAGGTGTCTTTAATTTCAGATTTTTTTCCATTACAGATTTGGATTATTATTATTATTATTATTATTATTATTATTATTATTATTATTATTATGTGATGATGCATTTGGGAATTAACGTCTTATGTCTCTCCACAGCACACTTTTGAGGTCATGGGGGAAAAAAATAACGTATAATGGAAATGATATCCAAATGAAAAGGAATGTAATTAAGCCATGGATTTGTGGCAAAATTCATTTCATTCCACTATTGGACTGTGAAACTGAGAGTGTATTATAGAGTCAAATTATTAAAAAGTGTTTATCACAGAACTTGCTCTTCTTAAGTCTGGAGTCACATTTTACCCTAATTTAATTTTTTTTTCTATGTAGTGAACCCTCTTGGTTAGCTGTATTTTTTTTTTTTTTTTAAAGAAGGTTCTTTCAGAAAATTTTGAATGATCAAATTGCTGCATTGCTGCACGTCTAACTTAACCCCCACCCCCCCACCCCCATTCATATAGACCGTATGTCCTGGAAATCAGACATTTGTTTCTATTCCTATTGTGGAAAAGGAAGCAACTAAGAGATATATGAAGCATAATCCCAGGCTATTGTCTTGTGCAGGTATCCCAGTCCTAGATTTCCATTGTACCACTTTACTCAAGGTTAAAGTTCCCATACATTAATCAGTTACATTTCAGCACAATGTAATAAAGACATAAGTTTCCAACGTCGGTGCTTACTAATAGTCAGAGGAAAAGCTGTTCTTCTAAGCTTTAGGATATTTGCAGTTTCAAGGTACCATGACAAGCTGTATTTTATTTTTGTCTTATTAACTTAAAAAAAAAAACCAGCGAAGGTAGTGAGGGAGCAACTGTTTAAAACATGCTATAACCAAAGTGATAACTTTTGTGGATGTTCTGCAGCATTAAATGTAACTATAAATGGTTAAAACATATGATATGATATTACTTTAGTAAGTAAACAGTTGTTAGCATTGACAAATTGCTCTGGTATAAGAGGAATGAAACACTTTGGGAGAAGGTTGTAAGGGGAAAATAATGTATGATCCACAACTGACACCTGTCATGGTTTATTCCTTGGATATGACATAACAGTGGTGGACTCTCTGTACCAGCCTCTGTGAATACATCCTCTGTCATCATCAAATATAGACTAAAGCACTGCACATGACTGCTAGTGCATACAATCCTGTGCTTACTCCAATTCTGTAGCCTAAAATATAATATAATATACTTAATATTACATACCTTGAAAACACAAAGTTACCAAAAACTACACAACCCAAATTCCTGAAAAGTTGGGACGTTCTTTAGAGTTGAATAAATTGAAAAATAAAAGACTTTCAAATTACATGAGCCAATATATTATTCACAACAGAACATGGATAGCAGATGGAATAATTCCAAGCTGGACTTTTACTGCATATACTTATTTTGTAAACTGCAGTGAAACTTGGCTTAGGTGCAACTTGGGTCTTCTGCCTAATTGCATTACAGTTGCATGTATAATTTACAGCCAGCTATACAGGTATAAAGATTATATTCTCTAAAGATGATATACATAATGTACTACAGCTAGAACTCTCGCAATGTTCAGTGGAATTGAAGCAAGGTTTAGCTTCTTTGATATGAAGATGAAACACATTTATAGATTAAAAAGTCACCAAAGACAAGACTAAATGAAAAACTTTTTTTTTTCCGGCTGACTCCAGGAAGAACTACAGTAAAATGTCTGGCATTAAAATCCTGAAATATGAGATGGTTCATCTCTGTGTTTGAGGAAATGTTGTACATGATTGTCATAGTTTCAAGCTGGATTGCATTTGGTATACTTTTTTGTGTTTGTTTGTGAAGCACATAATTCTCCTGCATAACCATGTAATCATTGTGGGAGTATATTTGTTTTTTCCCCATATGTTTCTAGCTTCATTGCTAGATTGGTAGCACTTGCCAGCAAAATGGGTATCTGTGAAATCACATTATGCTTCAAGTTGATTTTCCAGCTTTTTTTAATTCAGTAAATTTGCTGCCCTGGATTGAAGGCATTTATCTTTTCAAAACAAGACCAAGCATGAAATATTATATAGTTCAAACGCGTTCCATGAAACCCAAGACCCCTTTTTTTCTTCCTTTTTATATTGTGAAATTTAAAATCCTGTCGTAGGTGTGGAAGTGGAGAAGTTGAGGCACAACTTTTGCTAATTGCCTAACCATGCATAACCCTTTTGAATCATGTAATAAAGCCCTGCAACATTTCGTAGCGGAACATTACCCTGAGCAAAACAGCACAGATTTATTTCTTGAATATAACACAGCTCTTCAAATATGGGGTCATTGTTTAAATATTTGCAATAACAGTTTGACTATTTTTCTTTTTATTCCTGAACTTTCCACTGACAGAACATAATCAGGTCCAAGAAGAGATTATTTATAGCTGATTTGTATTTGAGTTATTTAGATTTATATTTAGTGCCCGTGAAAGACTGGTGTCCCATCCAAGGGAGAAAAGTCTCCCATTTTGCTCCCAGTGTTCCAGGAATAGACTTCTGATCCACCCCAACCGTGATCAGGATAAAACAGCATTTTCCTGAAAGCATCTACTAGCTAGCACTTATATCAAAAGAAGCTGTACATGTTATCCATATGGGCAAACCGTTTCACCCAAACAGGGCTAAAATATTTCAATGGAATCATTTTGTCATAACGTGTCATAAGAGAGGAAAGTATGAGGGGAATGAGTGACTTTATGGTGCCAGAAGAAAAATAACTGATCCACCATAAAGCACTTTTACTCACTTTTGCTTATTATTTTTGGCATAGTGGGTCAATCTGTTATAAAACTTTTTTTTTTCCTTTTGGTTTTGTGGCATAGTAAATCATTCCACTTCTCCAAGATGATCTGGAGTGTCTGTATATATAAAAAAAAAAAGTATTTACAATCATGAAGACAAAACCTGTTGTGCTTAAATCACACCAGCTGTTGACCTTAGATCACACCATAAGCACACATACACACACATAAACACACATGCAAAAGGACAGCAGGAACAGTATTATCTCGCATAACCTAGATATGTTGACATTACTTATATATACAGTATATATATATATATATATTTATTTTTATTTTTTTTTTCATCCTGGTCCGATTCAGACCTCTCACCATTCTAAATAAGATTTTGATGTATGTAGGATGCATGTTTATCTTTACATAACAACACAGGGCAGGTAGCAGTGTGTAAACCTTATAAAATAATGTAAAGGACCCTGAAACATGTCCTTTTTACATTTTAAATACCGAACCTGGTCTGTAGTCATGTAAAAATGTAAATATATATTCTTTTCCAGTGGTTCTTTTAATAGCGAAGGTTTCTTAGCTTCCTAAATATGTTTTCCTTGGAACCCTTTTACTTGGAATCCCTGACAGAGAAATGTTGGAAGTCAAATAAAGATGTGTAGAAGATGAATGGAAAATAAATCCTTCAGACTAAATAGATAAAGGGTGTCAGAACAAGGCTGAATCTAATGCCTGCGGCTACCCTTATGGGGGAAAGCATAAAGGAATTCAAATAAAATCAAAGCACGCTTTGATGCTATATTAGGAACTCTTTAATAATACCTGAGGATTTTGTGCTTAGACTTTTTTTTTCATTGTAATCTTGGATTGTACTGATTAACTAGAAAAACTCTCATGCAGTCAAATTGTCAGTTGTCAGCGTATTTCTTTTTTCCACACCATTGTCTGCTTACATTAACATTTATGTCATTTGGTAGATGCCTTTATCCGGAGTGACTTACATTTATCTCATTTATACAACTGAGCAATTGAGGTTAAGGTGCTTGTTTAAGGACCTAGCAGTGGTAGCTTAGTTGTTCTGGGAATCAAACTTTCGATGAGAAGCCCAGTGTCTTAACTGCTGAGCTACGACCACCTGCTTGATTTGTCCTTGGCCAATTCCCACCCACCAGCCAGCTCTCCTCTGTCATATGACGGCTCCCACCTGGGGAGGGGTTAGGGGCTTTCCCAGAGAGATACAACCCGAATTCCATAAAAGTTGGGACGTTCTTTAAGTTTGAATAAAATGAAAACTAAAAGACTTTCAAATCACTTGAGCCAATATTAATTTCCCAACAGAACATAGATAACATAAATGTTTAAACTGAGAAATTTTACAATTTTACGCACAAAATGAGCTCATTTCAAATTTGATGCTTGCTACAGGTCTCAGAATAGTTGGGACAGGGGCATGTTTATCAAAACAGTTTGAAGATGTCTGGGCATCGAGGTTATGAGTTTCTGAAGTTTTGGTGCTGGAATTTGGTCCCATTCTTGCCTGATATAGTGTTCCAGCTGCTGAAGAATTCGTGGTCGTCTTTGACGTATTTTTTGTCTAATGATGCGCCAAATGTTCTCTATCCCCAGAGGATTTCCCATTGGAGCAGATGCGGGACAAAACTCTGAAACATGCATTTGACCAAGTGAGACTAATTGATGGTCAAAATCTCCAGCCAGGTGCCTGAGCTTCCTACCCATATTTCGCCGTTATTAGAGAGAGATAATATCGAGTGACACAGGACACTCAAACAGGTGAACAGGTCACCCAGTTGTTAATCCCAAAGAGCCTCCGCTAGCTCGTTTTCCAGGTGGCTCATTACAACCCGATGGCAGGGCACCTCGGTCAAAATAAAACACTAGCCCATCTCATGGCCCGTTTCTACTGTCCAGGCATTCACGGCAATGTCCACCGGTGGTGCACGGCGTGCCGTGAATGCCTGTTGATGAGTTCAGCGGCCATACCGAAGGCTCCATTGTATCCACTCCCACTAATAGAGACCCCCTCCCAAAGAATCGGGATGGATCTCGTCAGGCCATTAGATCGGTCTGCATGCGGCTATCACTTTATTTTAGTCCTCATGGACTATGCAACGCGATACCCCGGAGCAGTGCCGTTGCACAACAGCTCTGCATGCAGTGTTGCCAAGGCACTCTTCACAATCATCTCCTGAGTCGGGATTCCAAAAGAAATCCTGACTGACCAAGGCACTACGTGCTTTACGATTTATTGGGAATTAAATCCATTCATACCAGCGTCTATCACCCCCACAGACAGACTGGTCAAACGGTTTAATCAGACAATTAAAAGCCTGATTCCTAAGTTCGTCACTGAGGACGCACTTAATTGGTATAAATGGCTCGAACCCGTTATTTGCAGTGCGAACGGTCCCACAAGCCTGCACGGGGTTTTCCCCGTTTGAATTATTGTACAGGCGAAAGCTACGTAGCGTCTTGGACATTCTGCGAGAAAATTGGCAGAAGGGGCCTTCTAACAGCAAAAATTAATACGTTCTGGAGCTGCGCGGAAAACTCCACACATTCTCACAACTAACCCAGGAGAATTTGTGGCAGGCCCAGGGATGGAAAGAGAGTGGATGGAATAATGAAGGAGGTGGACTACCTCAGAATTCTTTCATATAAGCTTAAACATCAGTCAGATAG
>JAQLOM010000008.1:4504594-4520729 GCA_030068315.1 Chrysichthys thysi | reverse complement strand
AGCAAAAATGTCCTCAGGGCTACTTCTATATGGACTACATGACTAATTCATCTTCTATATGAAGTACTTTATCATATATGGTGGATCCAGAGCCTATCCTGAGAACAGGAGTTGGGAAAACACCTTGAGTAAGACATTAGTTGGTTGTAGGGCACCATGCACCCACACAGTAGAGGCATATTACATCTACAACATGGATTTGAGAGGAGAGAGGAAACCAAAGAACCTACAGGAAACCCACACAGAAACCGGGAGAACGTGCAAGACCCGACACAGAGAGTAACCCAAGTTCAGGATGGACCTTGAGCTGTCAGGTGGCAACCTAGGTGCTGCTCACCTAAATCACTATGGTAGTTTTGCCATTTTACATTTAAATGAATAATTATAATAATCACATAAACCTTAATATTTAAGTTTAAGAACCAGAAAACTTAAGCTACCTAAGACTCCATTAGTGTGCAGCATGTCAAGACCACATTAAGTTTTTGCTAACAACCTACATGAGTTTACCTAATTACTGTCGGGTCCATAAATATTATTGATATTTCAGCTGTCTAAAGCAGTGTATTGGAGTTCGACTTAAATAATTCCTACTCCAGATTTTTGCCATTAATTTGTGGATATCTGCATCTAAATCAGGTGAACAAGAATGACCATACTTTTCTTACGTGGCCAAAAGTTATTGAACAAACTATCATAAATCAAAATGTAATTTTTAACACTTGGCTGAGAATCCTTTGTGTTCAGCAACTGAAACTCAACTCTGGTGATGTCTTCTCTTGACTGCTGACTTTCACAGAGATACACCTACGACCCTGAGGGTCCTCTTGATCTGGCCAACTGATATTGACGGGTTTTTCAGTAGCAGATTTCAAATGCGGTACCATGGGGGTGTGGTGGTTAGCACTGTTGCCTCACAGCAAGAAGGTCCTGGGTTCGATAACTGGGGTCGACCTGGGTGCCTTTCTGTGTGGAGTTTGTATGTTCTCCCTGTGTCCATGTGGGTTTCCTCTGGGTACTCTGGTTTCCTACCACAGACCAAAGACATGCACAGAGGGGATTAGGCTAATTGGCTGCTCTAATTTGCCCGTAGGTGTGAATGTGCATGTGAATGGTTGTGTGTCTCTGTGTGTCGCCCTGTGGTGGATTAGCGACCTGCCCATGGTGTACCCCACCTCTCACAAAAAAAGTCAGCTGGGATTGGCTCCAGCTTCCCCCCATGACCCTGAACAGGATTCAGCAGCAGAAGATGAGTGAGATTTCAAATGCAAATGCCACACTTGAAACGCAACGTCAACGCAACGCAAGACCGTTTACCTGCTTACTTGTAGGTGAAATGAGTGAGTTTCACACACCCGACCATTGAACAAGGAGCAATACGAGCAAAAGACTCCCACACTGTTCAACAGATCCGGATGCAAATACCCTCAAATTAAAACTGAAAGCGTCCGAATATTTATGGACCTGACTGTAGCAAACATTTACAAATGGGGCTTACATGAGAAAATCCATGGTTTGGTGGTTGTCTCTTCATAACAATAAATTCCTGTCAATGGCTGGTATAGTCAGTATGTAGGTCACATAACAGGCTAATAAATGCTTTGTTGACCGCTAGCCATTTTGCCCCACAAGCTGTGGCTTCAGAAGGTTTATTAAGCATTATAATACAATAGCTTAAATGAACATTTTCAACTTCATAAAGCCTATCAGGCTTATATATTTATATCTACCTAAAACTTTTGAATTACTTAAAGTCTTTATGCTGAAATAACTTGACAATTTCAGGGCGCCAAAATCTAGCCGTCTGTTAGCAACAAAATAAACAATTGAACTAGCGGTTACTATGAATGCTACATGAGGGAGGCCATTTTAACCCACTTTGTCTTACTATAAGGGCTAATCTTTTCTGCTTAATGCACCAGTTTAGGGTTGTTGGGTTTATTTTTCTTCTTTTCACTGGATTTCAAATGGTATGTTTTTTATTTCCATCCATGTAATGTTGCACTTTACCCTAGATCTAGGTTTGGCTCATTGTGCATACATCTGGATTCCTATTGAACGGTTTAATCTGCATCCACTAGATGGCCTGAGCACCAATTAGTTACACAATCTCACAGCTAAGCCTTTCAAAAACAACAGATTTCTGTCCTTTCCTAGACAATCATTTGACACTAATTAAAGCTTGAAATTTCCATTTTTCTACAGGGTGGGCCAAGAAAAATTAGCCCACCTCCGGCGATAGGAAGATAAGTGAATGAGCAAATAAAATGTTTTTATTCACTTAAACAAAAGTCATAACATATGGTGAAAGTGGTCCCCGTTCACATCTATGCAACTACACATGGGGCGACAGATGGAGACAAAGGGGCTCAAAAGAGTGTGGTACCGGTATTGGAGGCGGGGCTACTTTTTCATGGCCCACCCTGTAGTTAATCATGATCATGCCTCCATAGATATTCATCCACCATGTATTTTGGTGAAACAAACTAATTTGTCTGCAGATCCTGATACAACTCTAGAGTAGTTTGTTAACTATTTGTTCCTTTTGGTATTGCAATAGCATCAGAAAATATTAGTAGCAGCTATCCATTTTGAAGGTGTGTGTTAACTTCAATTCAGTTTTATCTAAATAGCACTTGTCACAACATAACTAAACGGAAATCTGAATGTAGATTGAGCTTGAGATCCCTAAAAAGGATGCCAGATGTGATAATAAAACTTCCTGAGATGACAACAAGGAAGAAACCTCGAGAGGAACCAGTCTCAAAAGGGAACCCATCCTGTTTTAGGAGACACCAGATAGTGGGATTTTAAATTATTATTCTATCTTCTGCAGTAATACCAAGTCAAACTGTGCTGTGTTGAATTGTTTACTTTGAACATCATAGTCTTTATGATTACAGCAGCAGTTCTTAGGTTGAAGTCTACAGAATCCAGGTGAGATTATCCAATTAGATACGTTATGTTGTACAGGTTTACTGAGCCAGTGCTATCCCAGTACGGTGTTCTGTCTAAATTTTCACATCATAGTAAAAATAAGGATATGGTGTTCCATATAGTACACAAACTGCTGAAATTTTTTATAAAATCTCGATGATTTCCTGCCTCCCTTTGATCCCCTCTTTATTCTGAGTGTTCAGAATACGGTTACAGCAAGAACCAAATTAAACACTGGTGGCCACACTTTCCAGGCCTCAGGTGGTCTTTACAGCATATTATCTTGGTTTAATCCTGGAAAACCCAGACCACCCTATTATAATAGGAAAAATATCTCCATGGGTTAAAATGATGATACAGACTCAGTGAACCCAAAAACAGGTGTTTATTTCAAATGAATCCTTTCCTACTACATATTATGAAATGGTCCTTACGAGACCTCCTGGGATGTCCACTAATGACCACCAACCAATGACTGGGTTGAATATAAGGGTGAAGTAAAAGTTAGGGTCAAATATGACCCCAAGGGTGCTCCAGGGTTATAACTTGACACCCATTTGCCAACTCAGTCCTTCATTCCGTCCACAGAGGTCTAAAGGCCTATTTCTTCAGACAGTTGTCTATTTGTCTGTGCATAAGTAGATTCTTATGTCAAAACTTGTTCTTGCCTTCTTAGTTACCAAATAGACCACCCCAGCACTTGAATAAACCAGCATTACACTTCTGGGGAAAAAAGATCACTAAATCTCCCTTCTGTCACCATAGGGTTTTTGTTTGTTTGTTTGTTTTTCATTTTGTGCTTTGATTTTTCAGCCTATTTTCCATGTTTTAATTGACAGTTACTGAAAATTGCGGGTTGTCCCTCTTGATATTTCGAACTACAGTATTTATGTTTATATACACCAGGCATCTACACCCATTATGATGATTTTATTTTATTTTAGGTACAGTAGCTTCCAAAAAGTGTTAATAACTCCCTCAGAAAAGGCACATTACAGGTGTATGAGTATATTTTTTACTTGAAATGCATGCAGGAATAAACAAAAGATCTGACACTGCAACAAAGCAAATTATAAATTGGATTTAGATCTTGTTTTTAGAATAGAATATAGATTTATAACCTTTCCTGCCTGTGTTATTGTATTTTATTGGGTTTTCACAGGGTTACAATGACTATTATTGTTCATCAGTGCTTTCACATAGATTTGATTCCATATACAGCAACATGGCAAGATACTTTGAAAGGAGTAGGAAAGAAAGGATAGAAAAAGGGTAAAATACAAGAACAACAACAACAATAATATATCAACATCACATAAGCAAAAACAGGACAACAATTAAGGGGTCAGATGATAAATAACACTTGCTACATGCTATTTGCTAATCACATCACCTATTCCAAATATAGGTGTAATGTATGTATAAATATCTGGAGATATTTTTAATTAGATTGTTTTTGCTAGCTGTGTTACTTTTTTATAAGGGCAGTGATGTAAATTTGTTTGAACTATATCTTACCCTAGGGCACTTCAGGTTTAGACCATAATGATAATAATGTACATTTTTTGGCCGGGTAGGTAAGAATGTTTCACAGGTATCGGAATGTAAATATAAAAAAAATGAACACCAGGTGACATTGGGTCAAACTCTTTAAATCTTTTGTATAGTTGCGTGAACCCTTTTCCAAAAAGTTTAGCTCTTGTGACAATTCCACAACACATGCATTACGGAGCTTGTATTAACCTGATCTTTCAAGCACAAATTAGAGGTTTGGGGGGATATTTTCTAAAGCAGAAAGGGAGTTATGGAGGTCTATGCATTATAGCATTATAGCAGACTCAGTTATTGATGTACCCTTTTAATGGGATTTACAAAGAAGATAAAATAGTTTATCTTTAGTAGCTGGCCCAACATGAAATGGCCAGATTTTTTTTTTAATATTTAATTTAATTTAATTTAAATTATTTATTTCTCACCAAAAAAAAACCATTATAGGCACATTATAGGCTACTATAATGTTCCCAGAGTAACTCTCTTACTAGTTCTTAAAGCACCAATATACCTGAATAAATAATTTTTTTCTTTAAATCACTAATGCAGGCTTGCTTCCTGTACTCAAAACACAACACAGAAATTGTTGACATGCCTCTATTTTTAATGCCCCAGGGTTCTTCAACTCAATCGCACCTGGTTTGCATACAAAAAAAACCCCAACCCAAACATTATTATTGTTATTTACAAGGTTTTAAGGGGTTTTATGTGTAATTACCGTTGTATTACATGGGGATACCTGTTGAATAGGCTGTGTGAACAACTTTGTGATCTGCTTTACCATTTTGAAAGGTGAGAAGCCATTGTGAAGCCTATAAGTGCTTTCTGTGGCCAATAAAGGTCATAGCACTGAATGCATAGATGGATGCATGCATGCATGGATAGATAGATAGGTAGATAGGGTAGGTAGCTTTGGCACATAAAACGAGCACGAGACTAAAGCCAGGCAGCCACGTAGCGAGAGCTTTACAGGAAAAAAAAAACGCCAGCTACAGCTTTTGCACAGTAAACGGTGGAGGGCGGTAGTCTCCAGAAGGAACTAATCGCTCGAGATGCACTCACAACACGCACGCAAAGCGCCGCAGAATATCCACACGTGCGCTTAAACGCCGAACGATTTCTTTGACGATGTGCAAACCGTGCTGATTGATCAGATCAGTCGGAGCTCGCGCTGTGCAAACTCCGAGTGCTCGCGCCGACGGAGAGGGCGCTCGTGCTTCGGGTGAGGGGTGAGTAGTGCAGCCGAGACCGGAGCTCTCCACAACTTCTATTTTTTTTCCCCTCCCCTCCCTTCATTTGCAGTTATTTAGAGGAAAATATAATAACAATGAGAATGAAACGGCACGGAAATCCTCGCACGAGGCTCAGTAAAGGTATGCGACTGTCACAGACGAACAGTGCTCGCGTGGGAGAGTTTATTTGTCAGTCTGTCGGCGGGTTTGGGGTTTTTCTGGTTGCTGTTGTTCGAGCAGGAGAGGAGGATTGCTGTAAATGTTCAGGATTTCACGTGAAATGGGTGTTTGCAAACAAAAACCTTGTGCAAAGCGACGTCGCGCGCTGCGGTGCAGCTCAGGGGTGCAGGCGTGCAACCGAGCATGGCAACGGGAGCAAATGTGTATGGGCAAAAAGAAAAAAACAAAACAAAACAAAAAACAAAACCCAAATCTCAGGAGCAGCGTGTTGTAAATCTGGGCGGTTTGGGTGTTTAAGGAGGGAAGAAAAAAAAAGTCAAAGTCGGAAGCATACCCCTGGGTTCGGGGTGGTTTCGGGTCAGGCTGGTAAACGTGCTGGTGTCTGGGGAAACACGGCTAAAAACAAACCAAACCAAACAAGAAAACCCCAAAAGTGAAGTGTACGAAGCAGCACGGTGTGTGGAAGGTGGAAGGTGTGGGGTTGGTTGAGCTAGCTAGCCGTCTGCTAACTCCACACACACAGAGTTCATTTCACGCAGCTGTTGTTGCTAACTGACTAGCGAGCGCTGCTCGTTTAGCCTAAACGGCCTGCTGCTTGGCTCGTTTTGACCAACCAAGGTTTCCTTCAATTTAACCCTTTCTTTGCGCTCTTTTCCTGAAAGTTGTTCGTTTGTCTACCAGGCGGCTTCGCCTTTTGTTCAGCCGTACACAGGTGTTGCTAGCTGGAAGTTATTTCGCCGGGCCTTTCTGTGGAACTCGGCGGTTTTGGTGCTGGACGCAGGGCCTTTGTGAAACTCGAGTTGTTGTTGTTGTTGTTGGGTTTTTTTTTTTAAATTTTTTTTGTTTGTTTGTTTTAGTTAAACTGAGTTAAAGCTAGGAGAACTTTTGGCCCAGGCCTGAGGAATTTCCTTTTTACTCTGCTTGGGAAACTTTCAAGCTTTGGTCAATTGACAGCTGTTCAAAATATCTTCTTTATCATAACAAAGCAGTATGTATTAAGGGCATGGTTAGCTTTAGCTAAATTACTGCACCGCTTTGAATCCGTGCCGTACAGGGCCTTTAGGTGCTGAATATCTAACACGCACTCTGAAATATAAATATGCATTTTAATATTTCCTGTCAGGTCATGAAACGCTTTATTAAATCATATGTTTGGTGAGATTTGGGTATTTTCCTTTTAAAAAGGTTTTTTTAAAAAAGGTCTATAAAGGACTGGAGGGATGCGCAGTATTTACTTGGGTGGGTAAAGAAACCTTTACAGGAGCTATAAAAAATACATAAATAAACAAAGCAAAAAAAATATGCCAAACTAAACAAAACCAAAAAAAAGGCAGCTGGTCTACGTCACAATATACTGTATGTTGAACAGAGGACTGGAAAGTAAAATAAATAAATAAGTAAATACATAAATAAGACTAAAAATCCCCCCCCCCCAAAAAAAAAAGGACAGCAGGTCTAGGTCACAATATATGATCAACAGAGGACTGGAAAGTAAAATAAGTAAACAAAACAAAACAAAAAAAATGCCAAAAAAAAGGACAGCAGGTCTAGGTCACAATATATGTTGAACAGAGGACTGAAAATTTAACAGGAAAAAAAAAGGTAAACACAAAAAAAATGCCCCAAAAAAGGACAGCAGGTCTACGTCACAATATATGCTGAATAGAGGCCTGAAAAGTAAATAAATATATAAACTAAACAAAAAAATGCCAAAAAAAAAAGAGGACAGCAGGTCTAGGTCACAATATAAGTTGAACAGAGGACTGAAAAGTCAAAAGAAAAAAACAACTAAACAAAACCAAAAAAATGCCAGAGAAGTCGGCAAGTCTACGTCACAATATGTTGAACAGAGGACTGAAATGTAAAGTAAAAAAAATAAATAAACTGAAAAAACAAAACAAAAAAAATGGACGCCAGGTCTACATCACAACAAATGCTGTCTTAAACGCTAAATTAAGGTTGTGTGTTTTTAAAGAGTGTAAAATAAAATTCTGCCGAATTCTAGGAGACTTAGGAGTAAACCATGGTAAGATGTGCTGTTGTAGGAAAGTAATCAGTGACTGGTTAGGGCTGTGTGTTGATGAAGGATGTGTTAACACAGGAATCTGTTAACAATTACAAATTCAAATGTATTAACGAACATCACACCATACTTTTATTAGCTTATACTTGTGTTTAATGTTGTGCAACAGCTGTGAAACAAGGCAGTGCTTGTTATAGCTTAATAACAAGATGAATTATAAAATGATGAATATTATAGCAACTGTAAAACATTCCTTTGCAAGGCTTTCTTTTTTCTCTCTTTTGAAGTGAAGAAGATGAAAATGAGTTCTGCTTCTTATGTTAGAAGTAAGTAAATATAGATAGATAGATAGATAGATAGATAGATAGATAGATAGATAGATAGATAGATAGATAGATAGAGGGGGCAGAAATTTGACTCTTACAAAACCCTGACACTAGAGACTCTTTCCTTAAATGTTTAAATGTTTTTCTTTGTTAAAATAGCATAATTCATTAATTTAGTAGATTACGTGAATCAATCCTGTCAATATGTTACTATAGAAATGATAACAAATTAGAACAAGCATGTTAAAAAAAATTTTTTTTTAAAGTTTTGTTCGAAACAATGGTGAGTAAAAATGGTTGGCCATTTGTAATGTCAGTTGAACGGCCTCTTCCTGTGAAAGTAGGAGGTTCTTTCTCACGTTTAGTGACAAAATCTAACAGACACCGGTAAAAGCTAGACGCCTGGCTTGTGATACTAGTACAGAAGGTGCATAACGGAGATGAAGCCACCAAGGAGCGTCTGGATGAGTCAGATCTGTGAGCCTCGCTGCGAAAAATCACTGATTGTCTTTTGATCAACGTTTTCACTCTTGCTATCAGAGTTCAGATTTTAATCACAGCAAAAATTGTTCAACTATTCAACTCTGGCGAGGTTCGGCGGCATCAGAAGGATTCATGAATATTATACTGAAATGATTTGTTCTTAAAAAAGAAAGAAAGAAAAGCCACATATATGTTGCTCAATAGTTTCCATACAGCAGCAATAACTTGAACACCTTTTCACTTTCTGTTTGGTCAGCCCCACACCTGTCTGGAGAGAAGCTAAATTTACATTTATGGCACTTAGCAGATGCTTTTAAAAAGGATTTTAAGACGTGTTTTATAGTCTTGAAAAAAGGAAGTCCTCGTGCTAGTAAAATACATCAAGGTCTGTTGAGCTGAATTCTGTTTCAGAGGAATACAGAAAGATATTACGAAAACCAAGTATCTAAGACGAATTTTTTGGAGTCACCGAACAGTCAGGGAATTGAATTTCTTCTCTCTCCCCCTTTCTTTTGCTCAGTGCTTGGCACTTAGTGAATTCTTGGAACAGTCTCTTGGCTCTCTCTCAATTGCAGACCAAATTAGTCTTGAGTTCAGTAAGAACGGAAAATCTTAAAGTTCCTATTTTATCCCATCCTGTCATAGCATTACGTAATGGATCTTTTGACTACCGCCGCCTTCTTAAATACGAACGTTCAAGAGTGTAATGTTGGGACAGTTAGCTTGGACGTCTAATTTCGTTTTTGCTCTGTAGAGTAATGTCTTGTAATAACGGGAATGAGTAATAACTATACAGAAAACTTGATGGTCTTGACAGCTTCCCACATCAAAGGGCGATTTCATACCTATTGATACTTTTGATACGTTTGCTGTTTGATTCGGTTTGGTTTCATGGTGCATGCAATTAAACAAACCAAAAATCAAAATTAAAAAGTAGGGTTGGAAAAATAAAAGCCCCATAAAACTCTGATCATTTGCTGGACAGAAATATGGCACCTCTATTTATCTAGACAAACTTCTGTCTAGTGCACGAATGAATTGCAAAAATTACTCAAGCATAAAGATCATTGATAACTTGTTTAAAGCATTTTGTGTCTCACATCCAGCATTTCCTTTTTTTGTTTGATACCCCACGGCTGGTGGGTTTTTACAGAACTACAGCTTTGTCCTTTGGCTCAATTTACAGCTTGAGGCTCAGTCGAGCAGCTCATATCTACATAGTCTCCTGATTGCTCACTATCAGAGTAATCTCTTCTAGGATGACCATGTTTCCCTCCACGTGACACGAGGGCTCACTGAATGGCTCGATGAGGATGAAAATGCAGTAAATCCTATGCTGTCAGCTAGCTAATGTGCAGATATGAACTAAATCTTGATTCATGTCTTTAAAAGTTTGAATATTCGTTCTTTATGCAGGTTGACCAGTTTTCAGAGTAATCCAGCTAACCGTGTTAGCCGTGCTGGAGCGGGATGTGCAAATAAATGAGTTAAAAATGACAAGGCTCCTAAGATCCCTTTGAATAAGCCTCTTTTCCACTGCAGGAGTTCCTTTCTGCTGTCAAGTAATAGAAAGCATTAGAGACGCCTCAGCATTGATTTGGGACAGGGCCAACAGTTCTTCTGTGAATGTCTCCTTTTGGCATCAAAACCACAAAACTTCGGTTTCTTGCTGATTGAACCATCTGCCACAGCACAGGTTTCCGTGCATGTGTGTTCACACGACTACAGACTCTGCTGATGTTAGAAACAGGTTTTCAGATTCAGATTCATGTGTTATGATAAACTCACTCACCTTTGCCTGTTCAAGTACAGTGTTGGATGTTTGGTGAGCGTCGGTGATGTATGGCTGTTGGTGCCAGACAAGCTATTTTGAGTAATTCAGAAACTGCTTATCTAGGATTTTCATGCAGAACAGTCTCTAGAACATAACCTAAAATGGTTGTAAAACAACAAAAAAAGCATTAAAAAAAAACCCTGAAATCAGTAAATGGCAGTTCTGTGGGTGTGTGAATGCCTTTGTTGATGAGTGAGGTCTGAGGACTATCACCAGATTGGTTTAATCTGACAGGAAGCCTACGATGACTCAAATAATCACTCTGTGCAACTGCACTGAGTAGAAAAGCAACTCATGCCTGTTGAACTTTGAGGTGGATGGGATACAACAGCAGAAGACCACCTCGGGCTTCACTCCTGTCAGCCCTGTCAGAACAGGAATCTGAGGCTACAGGGTTCAGAGGTTGATCACAACTGCACAGCTGAAGATGCGGGGGAAAACATTGCTTGGTCTAATGAATTTGAATTTAATCCTCGGCCCCAACCTGCCTTGAATTGTTGAATTGTGTTACCGGTTCAGACTGCTAGTGGCGGTGAAATGGTGTGGAGGATGTCTTCTTGGCGCACGCTGGGCCCCTTAGAGATCCTTTAAATAGGATTTAGGGGGGTTTATTAGCAAACATGAAATATAGTATTCATTAGTATGTTTTCATTAAGGTGTCATTACCTGTAACTACGCATCGTTGTGTTTTCACAAGCTTAGAATGGGATTTATGTCAACATAGGGAGTAGGTCTACTTTCATGGAGTCACCATTTTGCACCGCTACAATAGCCCAGAAAGGACAAAACCTCTAGAGAGCACCTTCGGCTTTTCGTGTGCCGGCAACAAGTGGCAGCATGAATCCAGACAGAAGCACCAGAAGGAAAATGAAGAAAAAGACAGAAAGACAAGAAAGAAAAAACCAGTAGAGGAATGAATTTTTGTTGCCACTGGCCAAGAAGTTTGAGAATCTGAATTTTGAGAAATGGAGGGTCATACTTATTATATATGATTAAAGTAATAGTCATCTCAAACTGGTTCCCTGAACATGCCAATAAGTTCTGTAAACTTCAAGGGTTGCCCCTGTCACCAGACCAGAATCCTATAGAGATATGCTCTCGGCGTGGGCCAGAATCTCCAAGGAATATTTCCGATATCACGCAGGCAGCGTCCATGCGACGGAGAGTCGAGGCTGTTTTGAGAGTAAAGCAGGTCCTGCCCAGCATTTCTGAGGCGTTCCTGAAAACTGCCTGGTGAACGCGTAAACATCTGCATGTTGTTGCGTATATCAATTCAAATTCAATATTACTACACACTACAGTGCAGCTCAATTCCCGGTAACACAGAAATAAACACATAGATATGACCGCTTGTGCACCCGTTGTGTGGTCTCACAGTGCATGTGCTGATTCTCAGAAAGCTGCAGAAAGGGCAGGAAGAAAGGTAGCAGCGTGTGGCTGTATATAGGTGTGGGTGTATGTGGGAGTGTGTACAGTGTTTTTGTTTTCCACTACACCTATCCGTCTGATTTTATGCTTATTTACCAGCTATTTCTATTCTTTTTCTTTGCATCGATGCGGAATTTTGACGAGGCATTACCAGTGAAGCATGCTTCACTTAATGCGCATTTGCAGGTGGGCATGCAACGCACACACACACACACGTGCACACGCACACACGCACACATATTCAAAGATGAGACTGTGACTCAGGAAGTAAAGACTGAGACCGTTAAAGGTAGAGCGTGGTTAAACCGAGCTGTTTTTCTTCCTTGCCACGCTGATCAACGATTGTTGTTTACCTTCTTTCAGCATCCACGCGCTGGTCTACTCCCTTGATTTCTGAAGGTCAGTGGGATCATTGGAAAGTCATCCAAGCCTCGTCATGCGTTCTACAGACGAAGGCAATATGTAGACGCTATAATTTCTCATTAAATCATTCCTTGAAAACACACACGTATAGACCGCTACGAACACAGTTCCACAGACCTCACTCATATTGAAAGCTGTGGTTTCAGTGCATTTCTGAATCTCTTAACTGCCAACTGAAGCTTCGCTATACATTCTGACTATATACATTAGTAAATATTGGTTTCGGTTTATCTGCCGATTTCCTGACGACACTTATTCACATGGCCTTGCAGTGATAAACAACCGCACATTTGAAAGGCGCCGTTGAAACGTCGTTTCCACCCAGTGACTTCTGTAGAGGAGCGATGTCAATTTGAGCGGTTTTACAGTAAAAATCCATAACTCACGAGATCACCTCTGCTGCTCTGAATGCCTGAGCGTTGATACCAGTGGCGGTTTATGTCCAAGCACTTTAGTTTGTGTTTATATTGAAATATTTGTGACATGCTTACATTTCGGGTGTTAATTTGTTGACTTTCGGCGATATCAGAAATAAGGGACATCGCACAGGTTTCTGTTAGCTGTCAGCTGAAAGAAACAAAGCAACAAGTGCGTGTTGGGTCAGTCACCATTTTCCACGACGTTCAACATCATACAAATGGGAAATCCAGCATAAAAAGGGGAGAGATCACAGCTTTGACTTAGAGTTTCAGAATGCAATGCAACAACAGTGTAAAAATACACAAAATTAAAATATATTCAATATAGCAAGACTCTTTTTTTAGCCTAAAACATCTTGGGTTTCAATTTTCAGTGGATTAAAACGTTCACCATTATAAAATGCTCTCAGTGGGGCGTGTACTGAAACACAGGGTTTCTGATGTTTAGTTCTGCCTTTAGCAGGCTGGGTTGTCAGAGACACGTCACTCTCTTTCGCCCTGTAGGTGTTTTTGAATGCTGCGTTCACCACTTAGTCATCAGAGTCTGTTAACTGCAGCTACAGTGTAAAAGTTGCAGGTTTTCGTGATGTAAAAAAAATGAAACCAATCTAAGTCATGATCTTATTTCCACCTTTAATAACCTCTGGTCACGAATGCTTCCAAAGATGAACAAATTGGTTTCCGACCACAAAATCCGGCAAAATTTTGCATCTGGTCACGACCGCATAACCGGGTGCCGAACAAACACAGCCCCGGCTATTTTCCCCTTCCGCTTCGTACGCGCCAGTGTTTTCCCATGTTCTGTTTGCGTATTGTGCAATTGCGTATTGCATACCTAACAAAGACGCGCATGGCCCTTTAATCGGTCAGACGTGCGTTCAATCGCTGTACAGTAACCTCCTCCCCGCCCATCTTCCTCCTCACTTGACAACTCATGCAAGGTTAGTTTTCTTGGTTGTTTACAGTAAATCTTTGTATAATTAAGAATTATTCAAACTTTGATGTATTTTTTTCTGTGCTTAAATCTGATTTAAAAAAATGTTCGCAGCATTTTTTTGTTGTTTCTCTGCGTTTTCGCTCTATAATCTATAATATCTTCATTATGTGCCCCAAGAAAGTGGAAATGGTAGTGAAAGTAAGAAGCCTCAGCGTATAACAGTTGAAATAAATAAAGAAATAATCGCAAAAAATGAGAACCGCCACCTGTCCACCTACGCCAGCAACAATGTATCCACTACAAAAGTAATGTGCATTAAAATCATCTGTTTATTTCATTTAGTTTTATTTTTCTATAATTAAGGTTATTCTAATTTTATTCCGGGTTTTATTTCCACACATAAACCCAGTTTTGAAAAATAAAGTGTTTTTCCCGTGTCGTGAACAAATCGGGTCACGAACAGAGTCTCAGAACAAGTTAAGTTTGTGAGCCGAGGGTCCACTGTATCCAATAACATTTTATATGGAAAAAAAAAACTACATTTCAGATTAACATTAGGATTTTTTTTCTTTTTAATTACAGTTTCCTGGTTGCACGAATGTCCATAGTCTTTAACTAATACTTTTCCTTGCAATACCGCACTTTTACAGTCTTTTTAGGTAAGAGTCTACTGACTCATCACATCCTAATTTGGCAGTGTTGGCATGCTCTAGAGCTATGAAATTGTCATGGGAATCTCAACAAAATGTTCAAATTGTTGCTCATCGTTTTCTTGGATTTGTGATTTGGGTCGTTATCCTGCTGGACTCTGGCATTTTTATTGAACTGTCTGGAGCTGTCAGAGGCCTGCAGGTTCTGTGCCACAGTAGGTAGATATTTAGACCTGTCTATGAATCCCTCTGTCTTAACCGGAGCTCCAGTTCCAGCTGAAGAAAAGCGGCTCTACAGCATCATGCTGCCACCACCATGCTTCACCATGGATGGGTATGCTGCTGTTTGGGTATGCTTTGTTTTAGCCCAGTAGACCAATTTTACTTGTTTTATTCTATTCTCTTGTATTCTATTTTTTTTTTTGTAATGAAGGGATTCTGTCTAGCCAGCCTGCCCCATCGTTCAGAAATATGAGAGACTGCTGTCATTTGCAGGAAGTGACCAGGACTTGTTACATATTCCCACAGCTCCTTAAATGTTGCTGTAGGTCTGTTGACAGCCTCTCTGAGAAGTTTTCTTCTTGTCCTTTCGTCAGTTTTGGAGGGACATATTGTTCTCGGTAACATCACTGTGGTGCCCCGTTCTCTAGTTGATGATGACCTTCACAGTGATCCATGGTTTTGTACTCCTGAATCTCCTGATCGATACCTTTCAACAGTGAGATCACGTACATGCTTCATAAGCTGTTTGCAGACCATGGCTTCAGCGGTCGGATAAAACCAAGGAGATTTCAAGAAAATCAAGAAAACAGACACAGCCAATGTCTGTTTCGGGTTAATCAGAATCACGTCATCGATGATAGGTCGACGATAATTACTTGAACGTGATCGCTTAACCTTGAGCACAGTCACATGCCCCATTATAAACGGGTGTGCACACTTACGTAGCCAGATTGTGTGTTGTTTTTTAACTTATACTAACCCCACCAACCCTACCTCTCCCCAAAATTACGTTGCTATTTGTTTCTCACTTGAATGATTTTAGTTGCTATATCACATTAAAGGTGGAAAAATATCCGGCATCTTTCAATTAAAAAAAAAAAGTGTGTGTGTATATATATATATATATATATATATATATATGTGTGTGTATATGTATATATATATAATATTTATTCGCACAAAACCCTGCAATTTTAACAGGAGCATGTAGCCTTTTGATCTCCACTGTGCATTTCATAAGGTTAAATGGTTAAAGGTTAACTGATTAAAACATTCAGCATTATAACACTACAGTAATTGAAGCTTAATAGTGTCTGTGTTTGTACGAATCGTTCAGACTCGTAGCGGGATATAATGAAACAAGAGCTGTGCATTCGAATGTAACCGAATGAACCGTGGCTTAGCTTTCAGTGGTGTGGCTCTCAAGGGAGCATGTACTGAAGCTTTTTATATCTCATTATGCTCTTGGCTACGTGTGCTGTCAGAAACACATTGCAGCCATGGAAGCCTTTCCAAATCCTGCGTATTGCACCACGCGAAGTCGAGTTGATCGGTATTTAATGCCACAGTTTCTGTGGCGTTATTTCTTTAGCCCACAGTGAATCAGACGGGAAATGCTGCCTGAATTCAGCGAGCAGAGAGGTGTGTGTGTGTGTGTGTGTGTGTGTGTGTGTGTGTGTGTGTGTGTGTGTGTGTGTGTGTGTGTGTGT
>JAQLOM010000008.1:4478571-4492400 GCA_030068315.1 Chrysichthys thysi | reverse complement strand
TGTGTGTGTGTGTGTGTGTGTGTGTGTGTGTGTGTGTGTGTGTGTGTGTGAGTGTGTGTGTGTGAGTGTGTGTGTGTTTAGAGGACACCTGCCAGAAGCTTTTCTGACCAACATGGAAATAAAGCACTGTTTATTTTCTCTAAACCAAACCCTATATTTGCATGAAAGTTTAATGAGGTCATTTGCGTTTGTGTACGTCATCGAGCTGTTTACAGCCAAACAGAGATTTATATTTGTCAGACTCGCAGGCCGTGGTGTTAACATTGGTGGTAACACTACGAACTCAACTCCAGAAATATTGGCTCCCCTTAAGAAACATGAATTCTGGATCTTTCAGTCCTCAACCTTTAATTTAATGCATTATATTTCAAGCTGAATTTTTTTTTTCTTTTGTAAAACACTGGTTTTCACCTTTTCACCACCCCATGTGGGATAACATTTGCCGAGGTTTGGCTGCTATACTGTTAAGTGCAGAATTATCGGCACCCTTTGTGGATATGAGCTTATATTTTACCTTGGTTTAGTTTTAACGTAATGCCATATTTTTCCAGCGGTGCTAATTTCCTAAGAGAGCACTGGTTTAAAACTAATTATTATTTAAAAGTTAATATTTGGCTCTTTCTCCGACATCCTCCCTGTCGCTGCGCAGGAATGTGTAACCTTTAAAGGCTTTTTGAATTCTCTTTTATTTTATTTAACAGCTCATGTAGTGTTAAAAGTGTGTTTAGCTGGCTGTATTTTTTATTTTTTTTTTAAATATCGTCTTTCCGACCGGGTCAGATTTTTGTGTTCAGGTCCTTGTGTTTTCCCACAGTCATGAGTGATTAAAAGAAATAATAGACACCAAGTGTGTCTAGATTTGTTTTTTTGTCTTTCAGCAATGACATTTTATTTGCATTTATTTGGCTTATTGATTAGTTGTATGAGTGTTACTTGAAAAAAAAAAATTATAATCAAGGTGGGTTAAATGAAATGAGTGGTACATGTTTGCTTATTCTTTTTAAGGGTTGCCGGTAATTCGACTGTGTAATGAAAAGTAAACCAAATGACGGTGCTCCAGATCGGCTCATTTGCTTGCATGTTTGCTATAGGTGATTATATTTGATTAACTACCCAGAATTTGCTTCAGCAGATTCACGGCACTGTGAATCAATAACATGAGAGATGAAACTTTGTCTTTTGGCACCTCCTGCGTTGCCCTCTCTGTTTTCCAAATAGCTTCTCTGGTGGTTGAACCATTTACATTTCTAGTATCAGATGTGTGCCAGGTGCATGCTGAAGTTTTTGTCCAGATTTCGAGCTGCTCCTCTAGACAGATTGCATTCTGCCATTAATGCTACGGTTAGTCCCAGCCGAGGTTTTAATCGGCGTCTGCGAGGTCATGTTTACACATGAGGTTGAAAATGAAAAAGGCGATTCTGCATGAGAGTATGAGTGTATGAGAGCAGCCTCTCCTGACCTCGTGGCAACTTTCAACCCCACAGTGGGTGTGGGGCCAACAGGGTGGTCTGGGTGGAGCTGCTTTTAGTCAAAAGCACAGTATATGTGTGTTTATGTGAAAGAGGGTGTGTGTGTGTGTGTGTGTGTGTGTGTCAGTCATTCAGGCAGGGTTGGGCTGGTTCATGTATAAATAACTTGGGTAATAACAGGCTTATAAGATGTAATAACAGGTTATGTCACTTATATTCCAGCTCCAACTAGTGCTTTCACCCACACTGTCTTTTTCCATGTGTATGCGCAGAACTGTGACGAGCGTTTCCAGTATAAGTACCAGCTGCGGTCTCACATGAGCATCCACATTGGACACAAGCAGTTCATGTGCCAGTGGTGTGGCAAAGACTTCAACATGAAGCAGTATTTCGATGAGCACATGAAGACACACACAGGTGAGCCCCACAGACAGGTATCTCCTCCTGAGACCCCATTGTCCTCATATGAGGACATCGCATTGTCCCCCAACTACATTGTCTGTATGTCCTTGTAAGATCCTCATGACTCTTATTACACTTTTGCCAAATGTCTTCCTGTTTGGAGAAAATGATCCAGTTCAATAGTTATGAGTTACTATAAAACAGAAACAGTCAGGAGAAATGTGGAAAAATGGGTCTAATGTATTAGGCAGCATATAAACAGTCAGATCTCAAAGTCGATATGTTGGAGACGGGAACAATTGGCAAGTGTAATGATCTGAGTGACATTGACAGAGCCAAAAGAGCCAAATTGTGATGGCTAGACGACTGGGTCGGAGCATCTCCAAAACAGCAGGTCTCATAGGGTGTTTGGGGTATGCAGAGGTTAGTACGTGCAAAAGTCATCCAAGGAACTACAGCCGGTGAACAAGCGAAGGATCATGTATACCCAAGGCTGACTAATGCGCATGGGGGGTGAAGGTCCGGTCTCACAGAGGAGCTGCCGTAACAGATTGTTGAAAAAGCTAAAGCTGGCTGTGATGGAAAGGTGTGAGAACACATAGTACAAAGGGCACACGAGCATCAGAACTAGATCATGACGCAGTAGAAGAAGGTGGTCCGGTCTGATGACTCATAGTTTCTTGTATGTCGTGGACGGCCGAGGCCCGTGCGACGCTTACCTGGAGAAGAGATGGCACCAAGATGCACTATGGGAAGAAGGCAAGCCGGCGGAGGCAGTATGATGCAAAAATTGTTCAGGGATGGGTTGAGGAACGTGTCAAAGAGTTCAAGGTGTTGACCTGATCTTCAAATTCCCCCGATCTCAACTATATGAAAATTTATAATGAAAAACAGGCTTCGTGTGTGGGACCTTAAGGACTGAAAAGCACTGTTTCTCCATTAAATATCCAAAATCTTATTGTGCACATTTAAATAATGAGCCTAAAAGGTCCTTAAAAAGGTACAGAAAACGTGTCTTCCATTCCACACTGAGTTTAGGTGACAGACGTAAATGCTTGTGGTGGAGCACACCCAGAGCTCCTCGTAAATGCCCTTTAATATCACATGCACTTTAGCCAAAGCCAAAGGATGCTTTTAAAACTGCTTTGGAGAACCAGAACCTTCCATCATCCAAAGAACCCTTGAGGATCAAGCGTAGAGTTAAGAGAACATCACTGAATGCCTACAGAATATTTTGAAGTACATTACCACCACGGCCCGTCATTTTGATACATTCTGCATTTCCAAGCATCCTTACAGTACAGTTGTGCTCATAAATGTACATACCCTGAGCAAAATACATCTCTCTTATTTATTATGGGATTCAAATTAAACCATGAGAAATGTCAGAATAACAATCATTAAAGAAAACATAATCATTTAGAAAATACTGGCATAGTCCCTGTTCAGAAGTTTGCACACCCTTAGTTCTCTGTACTGTGTACTCCCCCCTTTAGCATCAATGACGGCTTGTAGTTTTTTGTGACAGTTATGGATGAGGGACTTAATTTTCTCAGATGGTAATTCTTGCCCATTCTTCTTGACCAAAAAGCCTCCGGTTCCTGTAAAAACCTTTTCCTGGCTTGCATGAACTGCACGTTTGCAATCTCCCCAAAGTGGCTCAGTGATATTGAGGCCGAGCTCTTGTGCTTTGTTGTTGTAGGTGAGAAGCCGTTCATCTGTGAGATCTGCGGGAAGAGCTTCACCAGTCGGCCCAACATGAAGCGTCACCGGCGCACCCACACCGGAGAGAAGCCTTACCCGTGCGAAGTGTGCGGTCAGCGCTTTCGCTTCTCCAACATGCTCAAGGCGCACCGAGAGAAGTGCTTCCGGGTCACGAGTCCCATGACCCAACAGCCCGTCAACATGCCTATTTCTGTTCATCTCACTGGCCACACCACTTCTTCCTCTGGCCACACCTCCAGCCCACCACTGCCCTCTCAAGGCACATCGGCTGCAGCAGCCACAGGCCCTGGGATGATCGCTTCCGGAATCGGACATGGCTTTTCCCATTTGCACATGCAAGCCACGCCCACACAGCACCACCAAAGCCATCTGCATCACCCGGGGCACGCCCCCATGACGAGCCACACCTCTCCGCACCAATCCGTGCCGTCCTCTCTCCTGCCGTCCCCCCCTGCGCTTTTTAAAAGTGAGCCGATCAACCACTGCGCCCACGACGACGTGTACCTGCGGCCAGGTTCTACGCAGCAGCACTAAAAATAGCCACGCAGATCCGCCAGCTGTTCTCACACACACACACACACACACTCACACACACACACACTCACACACAGTGTGTTCAGGGGTGTACAAGGGAAGCTGCGCAAAACATTTGTGCGTGTGTGTGTGTGTTCTAGAGGGGCATATATGTAAGAGCTGACTACTTACATAGGGTGGTGACCTCAGTGAACTTTCTCTCGAATAATATTAGCATTATTTTACACCTCATACTCATAAGGAAATATTCCACTTGCATCATAATGATGAAAACATGCCACTGTGTGTGAGCCGGCACACTCTCCGTCTCTCTCTGGTTCTTTCTTTCTATCTACATGTCTTATCTCACTCTGTCTCTCACACAGTCTGAATCTCTGTTCCTTTGTCCCTCTCTCACTTTCTCTCCATCTCTCTCCCATTGTTCTCTCTCTCTCTCTCCCTCTTTCTGTCCAGCTCCCACGGTCTCTCCCCTCTCTTTCCCCTCTCGCAGCACTCTCCTTCCATCCTGTCTGTTTCTCTCTTTCTGTCTGTCTCGCTTCTCTCCTTCTGTCTCTCTTTCTCGCTCTTTTTTTTTTTCTTTCTCTCTTTTTTCTTTCTTTTTTTTTTTTTTTTGTCTGACGTAACGTATCCAGCTGCTGCTGCCAGGGTTCTACGGGTTCAAACACGATTTCTTGTAAAAGCTCTAAATTCACTTTTGAATGATGCAGTTTAGCCTTCCCTGTATGGAAGTACACATTTGACATAAACACTTGTAAGTGTGTGTATGTGTGTATATGTACGTGTGTGTGTGTGTGTGTGTGTGTGTGCGCACTTGCACATACAAGACATTTGAGCACTTAAACTCGCAGATAATATAACGCGCTCACATATGCTCGTTTTATAGTTGTCAAATTTCTTGTGCGTTATTGAAATCTTTTTCTTTTGTTTTTAAATTTTTTTTATTTTACGCCCATGGCTTCTGGGAGTGTATGTTTTGGATGAGGACTCATGGATGTATTCAAGCAAAACTTTTTAGGGGAAAAGAGACTGTTAAGAAATGATGTCGTGTCATAAGGGACTTTTAGAGAAAAAAAAACTATTCATTATGTTCTGTATGATCTAACCCACTTACCACATATTCTTATTTGTAAACGTTACTGTTTTTAAGAGTTTTTATGTGTGTGTGTGCGTGTGATGGAGAGAGAGAGGGAGTGTGTGTGTTAATGGGCTTAAAAAGAGGTTTATTTGTATCGCTTTATTCAGATGAATGTGCGGATAGGGCGCTATATTGTGCAGCAGTGAGTGTGTGACTTTGTACTTGTCGTGACTCGTTACACCTCGGGAGGTGCTGGCATTGAAAGCTGCTTCTCTGTCTTTTACATGACTATCCATTGTGTGTGTGTGCGTGTGTGTGCGAGCGAGCGTTTAAAGTCTATTTTGTTTATCTGTTCTCTGCACTTTATTGCTGCATTACAGATTTGAACTGAAACTGACAAGACTTTGTTAAATACGTCTAGCAAGAGGGCGTGCGTGCGAGTGAGACGGTCAGCTTTTGGAAAAGGAGGAGAATCCCATCTAAAGGTGGACCTGGATTTTGAGCTATCCAAGAGCTCCACTCATTTTATACTTTAATCGAATCGTTCCTCTTCCTGTAGTGCGACAGGTGGAGACGTTCGTCAGTCACGTCTAACCTTTCTGTTGTCCGATTTTCCTCCTTTTCTTCTAGTTGATAGAAAGCACTTTCTGCAAAGATTTCTTGTGAAGAAATCAGCAGACCATGTTTAGTGGACACAGGAGGAAACGCTTTTCTGTTTCTGTCACTCAAGTGAAGCAGCGCGTGATTGCATCACTGTACGGTACTCAAATGTGCGGCTTTGCCAACTTCCAACTGCTTTTTTTTTTTTTTGACTGTGTATGAGAAAGGATGACAGACATGTATTAATCACAGGCCTTTTTTTTATAATGCTCATTTAACAGACTTTCTGATAACTTTAGGAAGTAAAAAAAAATAAGTAGCAACATTTCTACCCTTGTGAGTCATCATTTATAATGTGTTTTTTGTCTGCGTGGGGTAATAATCAGTCTAGTTCCTGTTTATCGCGCTGTTGATCCTTTGACACTTTTCGTTCTTTCTAGTCCACAGAAACACAGCTGTTCCTCATGGTTTGTGGTGAGGTTTAAAAGCGTGATTTGATTAGCAAAATAATGTTACTTCCTTCAGGGAAAATTCAGCTTGACTTACCCCCCTCCTTTTTTTTCCCTCCAATTCTGTGAATGATCAAAGGCCAACAAATCTATACATCAGGTAAGTGAAGAACAGTATTGTAATTCTGCAGTGTGATAAACTATCTTTGGCTGTTGACAAGGTTAAGCATTGTTCACACTTTCAGCACTGTTGTGGCTTGACAATCACTGAGTTCACATGCACAAAATGTTCCGGTTTTTGTCCTTATTCCAAAAAAATTGTTTACATGGTTAATGAAAATTAATATTTCACTAATATTTATGTTTACGTGCAGCCATTCATACTCCAGTTAATATAAAAATGCCCCTATAAGGTACATGTAGCTGATCGTAAACAGCCAAGAGGCAGTGTGTCGCAAACTGCCATTAAAAAAAAAAACCAATTGAGATGCATATTCCAAACACACTGTGTACATTTCCAAAAAATGTAATATCAGCATATCCCAAATACCTTAATCGGAAAATGGTAAATTCGGTACATCCTAATGGATTATGTTGTGGATCAAATTCTGAATACTGTCATATTTGGAATATTGGCGTGTGTCTAAATGTACTGATAGATACATAATTTGGATTAAACAGGTAATGTTTTCTAAACTGCTATGAATACAGTTATGAATAAGAGCTGCAGAAGTTATTTTCCTGAAATCTGATTGGCACAGGAGTTGTGCATCAGACTGGGATCCTAGGAGGAAATTAGGCTACTAGTTTGTGTACCCTTTTGGGGAAATGGAACCCATAGTAATTGCCCAAGTATATATCAATGCCTCGCACCGCTGTTGATAAAACCAGTAATGAACCTGAGTGATGTAGCTGAGGTTGAGGTTGCGGTCCCAGAACCACACACCAAACTGTCACAGCTGACACTTCTACCTTTGGGATTTCCTTCCCTCGTGTATTTTATTTTCTAAATAAAATAAAATCTCCTTTAGGTCACATCGATCTATGGATTCTATCCAAATACATTTAGAACCTGTAATATGGTGGAGAAGTTGTTTCTCAGAATACTGGATATCTGTATAAACGAAACAGATTTTCCCCAAAAGCTGGTCACTTGCTAGTTGTCACCCACCAGTCAGATCTACATTATCATACACCACCGAGCAAGCAGGAAGAGTGAAGGCTAAAACATGCTTCCTCTGAGACGTGAAGCTAGCCGACCAGATTTTTTCCCCCGAACTGCTGCTCGTGCAGCACCACAGAGCAGAGTAACACCCTGTGAGGAAAGAGCTAGGAAACAGCTATCCGCCCTCTTCTGTATACACAAGCACACCGAGGCCCAGGATTGGCCAGTGTTGCTGTGATTGACAGGGGATGGAAAGCATGGCCAATTTTGCTCTGGTACTTTTGGCAGGATTTGAATTCCCAATCTCAGACACTTTTCTGTTGCACTTCTTGGGAACAAGCATATTTTTGAGGTCAGATCCTTTACATCAGGGTTGTGCAACCCGAGCCATGGATGGCCAGTGTGGGTGCAGGTTTTTGGGATGACCTCTCACACAACCTATCATAAAGCTGTTTAGGGCTGTGGGAGGGGTCTTTATTAATTGTTAATAGAAGGGTCTTCCCAAAAACCTGCACCCACACCACACGGCCCTCCATGGCTCAGTTTGCCCAACCCCGATTTACATGAACATTTGCACTTTGTTACTCCCCAGATGAAAGTCTGAGGTTAAAAACACTGATTGACTGCAATGCAGTCATAAACAAGTAATGGAGCATATTGATGATGCAGTTTACACCCAATCAGTCAAGTCTGGAAATACCGCTGTGTAACGAAAGCGTATTTGTTTATGGCCCAGATTGAAGAAGTGAAAAGTACGATTCAGCATGTCTTCAGCAGAATTACAAAACCCTTATGAAGAAAGTGGGTAAAAGGACAGTGCACTTTTTCCAACCGAGTGCTTTTTTCCTACAGTTTGAATAATCTTTGTACACATGTAGAAGGGTCGGTGTGTTGACACGCTGTTTCCTTGAATCTGTTCACCAGATTTCATCAGCAAAGGAGTCCAAGGGAGGGCCTTTATAGCAGATATATCAAGAGTTACACACTTGACTTCAGATCAATAAACCGCATTGATTAATGCATTTGAAGACTTTTTGGCGCTCTGCTGGATTTAAAGTCTGCAAACACAATGACACCTGAGGAAACCACTCACATGGAAAAATTTCTACTGCTTTGAGTTCTGAAAACAACAGGTTTAGGTCTTTGTTTTCATTGTGTCTAATCCAGTTGTAAAATTTTTGCATTTTACAAATCTGTTTTTTGGGGGGGGGTTTTCCAAAATGCAATGCCCTACATACACCATATATACAGTATTGTGCAAAAGTCTTGAGCCCCCCCACCCATGCCTCATTTCTTTAGATTTTGCTTGGAAAATGACACAGTGATTTATTGCAACGTGCAAACATGCATGTAAACACAGAGTGTTTTGTATAATTCTAACAATCCTTAAACTCAATATATGTGGTATGACCACCATTATTCTTCAAACACGGCTTGAATTCTCTAAGGCAAACTCTCTTGAGATTTCTTTCAGCAGTCTTCAGGAGTAGTTCTCCAGGCTTCTTGAAGCACACTCCAAAGCTCTTCTTTGGACATGGTGCCTTTTAATACCCCACCCCTTCAATAATGTTGAGTTCTGGGTGGCCAATCCATGACTGACAGCGTTCCATCAGGGTTTTTTTTTTTTTTTACAGAGGTACACAGGAAGCCTGGAGCACTGTTTTTCAAGACTACATTAAAAATACAAGAAATCCTGGATCCTTGGAAGTAAAATATGCCCAAATGAGGGGTGGTACTGTATGGACACCTAATTACCACGACACCTACTGCTTGTTGAACATCTCATTCCAAATGTAGTCCGCCTTTGCAATTATAATAATCTTCCCTCTTCCAGGAAGTATTACCATGAGTATTTGGAGCTTGACTGCAGGGATTTGTGCTCATTCAGCATTAGGGAGGTCAGGCACGAATGTCAGGTGAGGAGGACTCGGGTGCCATCAGTGTCCCAAAGGTTCATCCCAAAGGTGTTCAGTGGGGTTCAGGTCAGGGCTCTGTGCAGGACACTCAGATTCCTCCATTCCTTCCTCAGCAAACCATGCCTTCATGGAGCTCACGTTGAACACAGGGGCGTTATCATGCTAGAACAGCTTTGGGTCTCTTGAAGTTCCAGTGCAAGGAATTTGTAAGTTGTTTTTCCAACTTTGACCCAACACTTTAGGAAAGAACCACATATGGGTGTGATGGTCAGGTATCCACATATTATATTCAAGTATTCAAGCATATGTGTTTTTGTTGTTGTTGTTGTTGTTGTTGTTTGATGCAGTTCTTTCTAGTTACACCAAGTTACACCAGTACCAAAAGAACCCTCATGCACCATTGTTCACATCGAGTAGTTTTATCCACTGGTGCACAAATGTTCGCTTGCCTCGTTTCTTTATGGACCTGAACTCTTCATTTTCTTTGGGTCCATTGTAGTGTAAACTGTTTTCCAGCACTAATCCACGCAGAACCTTTGGATTAATGTCTGCCATCTCTATGTAGCTTCTGTAAGATAGAGCAATAACATCAATATAGTCCTAAGGTCAGTTTTCTGTTATTCATATTATTCCATTATATGGACTTTCAGTGTGGACATAAAGTAATTGAGAGGTCAAGTAATATCCTGTCAGGTTGTTACAGCCCTGATTTTTGATTAAAGGGCCCATGGGAGTCATAAAGAAAATTTCTCCCATCAAATCATTTATTTTAGTTTACATCATGTTAAGTCAGTTTAGATAGATTTCTTAAATGTATTACACAAGAGTAAACTTTTAGAGGGCATCTATTGTCGTGCTCTCTAATTCTGCAATTCTGTAAAAAAAAAAAATAAATAAATAAAAAAATAAAAAAAAAAGGAATCCCACGGAAGATGTGAGTCGGGTGTTTGAGTGTGTTGGTAATGATACTGTAACTGAGTTAAGTGTATACTCTGTGCTCCTATGCCACTGCCTAAAATAACCAGTCAAATTGCCTGTTATTAGAGAGCGCTGCTGCGCACAGGAATGAGAGGAGAGAAGAACGGCTACAGAAGAACGTACCAAGAAACAAAAATGTAAAAGTCAAGGAGATTGTGTGATTATATCTCCATATTGCTATTTTGTTGTTGTTGTTAACATTGCATTGGTCTTAAAGACAGTTAGTATATATCCACACCCAGTGATCCATGCACAATTTGACATAATGGTTTGTTGTTGTCTTTAAAGGGTACATTATTCATGCCTTGAGCAAAGATACATTTTATTCAATTTTTTTTTCCCGATCACAAAGAAAACCAAAAAAGTAGTTAAGAGCTATTTGTAAAGCCAATTCAGCGTCTCGTCTTTGGTCCCCGTCTCCCCCCTTAAAACATCGTCCTTAAGGAATCCTGCTTTTATGAGTGGACACTGGAATCTTTATAAGGCTCCCAGTTAAAAACTGTAGCCTTCTCTCAGGAAAGCCGAGTTCATTTCCACATCTTAGCTGAATAACCTGCTGTTTTCTCCCAGCAACATCAGACCAGTGTGAAAAGTCCTGCAGGATGTAACTAACTCCAAATCAAGGACGTCCCACTTGAAGACAATGACCGTGATCTTCTAAATAAAAAGTTTTCTTTCTTTCTTTTTTTTTGTGCTCATTTTAAAAGACCAGTGCTCTGCTCTGTCCACCCCCTCCACCGTTTACCATCTCAGAAGAAATGGTGAAAAATGCCTTCAAAAGGCTAAACAATAGACAAACAGCTGGCCCAGATCACCTCAGTCACTTTAACACTCTGCTGATGTGCTGGCCTCTGTCTTTGTGAAGACCCTCAATACCTTTTAAGAGGTCAATTATCATGTCTATTCCTCAAACCCTAAAACTAGAGACATCAGATCTTAATGACCAGGTGTGTTTAAATGCAGTACGCTTCTGGCCATGAAAATGCCTGGGTATTCAAGGCTTGCCCAGCTGGAATCATGCACATCGTAACTAAAAGGATCCACTGCGGTTAATGCATGGGTCCTGCTCTTTTTTTATTTTTTTTTTGTCTGTGCAAGATGCTTGATTGCTGTTTTGGAAAAGGGTACCCTGTCCATCTTTTTAAAAAATAAATAAAAAAAATAAAAAAATATTTATTAATAGTTATTAACATAACTTTTTATATTGGATCGGAAGAACTCAGAGTGAGGGTGTTTTTCAGAAAATCATTATTGTTTCATTTTTTTTTAGAGGTCATCACACGTCATGGAGGACAACACTGCATAATATACATTTGCACAAATTTCTTTGCACACTATTGTCCGTGAATCAAATTGTTGTACAAATTGGTGTACAACTGGTGGACATCAGATAACCGAGGCAATCAAGCTTCTCAGCAGTTACTTTCTGGCCTGGTAAGCGAAAGTCAAAACTTAAGTGAGTAAACACTTTCAGTGGAACTGCTTGATAGGGAAAAATGTGATTTCATTTCATGTGACATCAGATAAGAAGAAGTTGGAAGGACCAAACAGGAAGCTGTGCCCATAAATCTTGATGTAGGAAAGATAGGGCAAATTGTATACAGATATTCATCATTAATCATATTCAAGATTAAAATTCATAATAAATAGACAGGGGAAGTGAAAGGATATGATGGATATGTGGCGCATACCACGACGACAGTTCACTGATGTGCTGAGTGATTGATTTAACATGCATTGAATAGAATTGTGTTTTTCTGAAACATCTTAAAAAGCAGAAGAATAAGGTAACCTGGGAAATATCTTGTGTTACTCAAGCCTTTTACTGAGTGAAGATTTTCTCAGAAAGTTTAGAGAGTCATGTTAATATTTAATACTTTTTAAGTCGTGGGTTATGCTGTGAGCGCTAGAAATAAATTCTAAATGTTGCTTACCATTTACTGGTATTTCTTTTATTGTGGGTTTTCCCTGAATGCTTTTGAACTGAATTTTAGAAAAGTTTGGTTATGAACTTGAAAAACATTGAAGATTTGCTAAACCGTGTTAGTGTTGTTATTGCTGTTGCTATTTAGACCATGTTCTTAATATATAGTCAATTTTACTTATAGTACAATGGTCTACAGTATTAGAATATGCTGCTGATGTATTTTAGAGAAGGTTTTTGAGACAACCTTTGATTTGAAGTTTGAGTTACTGGTGCAATGATTAAGCATGCTACAAATAAATAATACAATATTACTTTAAATATGTAACTGAGGGTATGATGTAAGATGAGGGTAAAGGCAAAGAAACCATGTCTTAAATTACTAAACAGGTCATTCAAATGATTTTCAGTCAATGTTGATAAAAAAGGGTAAGTTATGAGATCCATCTTGAGGATCTCAGAAATGGGTCATGTATTTTGTTTAAGGTATTTTGGATTTAGTTTATTAGTGGCAAGAAAGCTTAGACGAGGTGGAAATTCAACAACTGTCCCAATATTTCTGAGTACAACCTGTGGGAACTGGATATTGAATTTCATTGTAGGCTCATTATTTATGTACTGTATGGGCAAATGTTTGTGGCTGCCTGACCATCACATATATGGAGATATCCCAAAACTGTTGGAACAAATTTTGAAGCACACAGTTGCATAGAGTGTACATGTACGCTGTATGCTCTAGCATTACAGTTTCCCTTCACTGGAATTAAATTGTTAAGCCCAAATATGTCCCAGCATGACAATCTACCTTCACCTTTGCACAAAGCAAACTCCACTAATGCAAGGTTTACCAAGGCTGGTGTGGAAGAACGTGAATGGCTGCCCAGAGCCCTGACCCCAACCCCACTGAACACCTTTAAGGTAAACTGGAACCCTGACTTCACACCAAGCAATTCCCCACAGCCACACTCCAAAATCTCATGAAAAGAAAGCCTTCCCAGAAGTTGTGGAGCTTATTATAAGAACAAAGGAAGGACTACATCGGGAATGGGATGTTCAACAAGCACGAGTGCTATGGTCAGGTATCACATAGTCGATTTGTACCTGAAGTTGATGGCTAAGCAGTATTACACAACATGGGTTCTTTGGAGTGTTGGGTTCAAGGCCACCTTAGCCTAGACTGAACCAAGAGCAAGACCATAGCCAGTGGAGTTTGAGTCAAGACCAAGTACGACAGGGGACATGACAAAGGTGAGACCAACACCAGCCACACAAATGTGGCGATCTTCCTAACCTTAGATGAAATTATATATCCTATGATATAAAATATCACTAGGAGGTTGCATGAGGTAGATGAAATGACACAGAGTTTGCTAATATTGCAAAAGATCCTTTTTTTTTTTACTAAATGCAACAGCACCTTTAAAGATTTGCAAATATCTCTCTCTCTCTCTCTCTCTCTATCTCTCTCTGTCTGTCTATCTATCTAGCTATCTTTATTATCCTTAAAACCATGAGTATCACAAGGATATAAAGTAAAACAATAATATTAATAAATGTAAGATATAGAAATAAATAAATAATAACAATAACCA
>JAQLOM010000008.1:4435928-4445956 GCA_030068315.1 Chrysichthys thysi | reverse complement strand
GGCTCGGGTTCAGGGTCAGAAGATGCTGCTGGTGTGGGAGCCGCAGGAGGCAAAAGGCTTGACTCTAGAGCCGGGGCCTCCACTTCTCGACACAGGCTTCCTGGGATAATGCCTGCAGACTTTGCTGCCAGATCAATTGCACCTGAGGCACAAGGAAAAAGTTATTCTCTTCTGAAAAGGGGGGGAGGAAAAATCAAGGGACAACTTCAAAATCATAATTGACAGTAATCTTACTGGACAGTTGATTTGAAGATGCAGTAGTTATTGTAGTGGAAGTGGCTTTGAGTGCAAGGGGTCGGGATGACGAGAGCCGGCTTTGGATGGGCCGAAAAGAACCAGTGCCTGGAGGAGGGGGAAAAAAAACAGAAAAGGAAAAAAGAAAAAAAAACACCCCAGAAGACCAATTAGACCAAATTGTATATTTTTATATAAATAAAAAACTGTATTATTGTAACATGTTACAACAAAAAAAAAAAAATCCCATAACGTTACATGTTTATATTTGTATAGCCAGCAGATATGATGAGGTTGTAGATTACCAGTAGCTGAAGAACTGGAGAGAATTGAGAAAGAGCACACGTGTTGGGAGGCATCTCCTGTTGTTCGAGGCAACAATGTTCTCTACAGGAAAGAAAAAGGAGCAGCGCTTATGTTTCGGCTTCAGGAGACTTACTAAAGAATAAGATCTAATCCTAATAACATCACTTGTTTACAATAACGCCTTACTTTCAGGTTGCAGGCTCTGATTGCCTTACCTGCACAACGAGTGGCTTCCTCAGTGGACGCCCCCTTCCTATTTTCCTTGGCTTGTGGAAAATATCTGACTGAAAGAGAAATATAACACTGGTCATAAAATGACAATCCTGTAATTGTAATTCACAGCCAGAGCTGTGTGAGTGGGGTGGGGTCTGTCGTTACGCCCCAACTCCAGGCATGAAAGCACCCTGACCACACAGTGCCTGGCAGGAGCTGCAGCCAATCAGGGAAGAGAATGAGCACGCAAAAGAGTGCACTAAACAAGGCAAATGGGACTGAAATTGGAAAGAGGATTCAGACTGACATTTGTTTCTTGCTGAACAGATCATTTCGAATGATAATCTGGCGAGGGATCCAGCGAGTGATTTTCTGCAGATTTCTCTTCATCCGTTGTGAAGGATAAAGTGGAACAGTTGATTTTTTGCATTTCACACGTTGGAGGCGAGTAAGGCAACTTTTTTTCTACAGATATCTACACAAACCACTTATCTCATTTAGAATCGCCTACTGTTCAGTTCTGATGCTTGAAAGCCGTACCAGAGGTTTGCAAATCATGGTTTGGGAGAAAACGTGCATCGTAAGCTTGAGCACATTTTCTACAGTGCAGTCACAACCCTCAACATTTTTAAGGGGACCCCATGTTGGAGTCATGTTATAGCTGCAGTCCCTCAGGGTCGTACGCTCATCATGCTGTTCATAGGACAGCATTAAACCCAACCATATAATTTAAGGCATTTCGAGCATGTACTGGAGCATGCGCGGTGTTCAGTGGTGTACTGTTATCTCACTATACACCTCAAAGAGTGTGATATTAAGTCATGGTGGAGGTGGCACTCTTAATTCGGCCAAGTTAGTGACAGATTGGTTTCTTGCATGTATTCGAAAAACATTCGAGAGCCCCACTCACACTGATCGAGTCCAGCTGCTGGCGGAAAGCCAGCTCCGCCTCCTTATTTGGAGAAAACATCCGTAAGTGGCGGGAGCTGTTAGGGGGAAGTGTCGTCGGAACGGCAAACACACCCCCATCCCCGTCGCCGCCAGAGACCAACAGAGAACGTAGATTCCGGCCGCCTGTAGAGACGCAACAACCGAAATTAGCACGTAACCATATCCTTGTCTAGAGTCCAAATTACTGTGACAGGTTTGCCAATTATCCGAGCAGGCCCAACTGAATGGAGCGATATTTTCTGACATTTAAACACCAAGTGTGATGAATCACTAAACTGACTAAACATTTCAAATGCCCCGAATGACTGAAAACCTTCACATTCTTGTTTTGGATTTGTACCTGTGCCAGCTGTATTAGGCAATGTTTTGGCACGTGCTGCGTGTTGCTGCCTCCCACAGTTGGGGCTGCGAGTTCCCACAGCCGGAGTTTTGCCCGGAGGTGTCAGAGACTGTTCCTCCTGACCTAGCTTGATGGGAGATGTCCCTACTGAACACATGTCTGAAGCCTGAGAGAATGACAGAGAGAGCAAAAAGAAAAGAGGATGCGTCTTAAGATTTGTGATGTTCATTAAGTCACGTGTTTTCAAAATTCAAACCGCAACCATCGTTTTTATGCTTAGATCCACGGGTACTCACGGGTTTGGGGTTGACTTCCGAGGAGACGAGTCTTAGGAGGCACCGAAGCACGCTGTGAGTGGTCGGCAGGGCTGAAGGGCGGGACTTGGGCTGCCATTCATACTCCAACTGCAGCTTTCCGGGCTTGCCCATCATGAGGTAGAGTTCAGCTAGAGTGACGCTTTCTGAGCTCTGTGAGCTCCAGCCTTCCTCTCGGATCTGCTGTGGCGAGCGTCCAGTCGCGGCTGCATCTTCCACACGGGCAGGGTGCTCAGGAAGAGGAGGAGGAGGAGGTGGTCCATCTGCTGTGGCCCCACCTGCTGGTGGAGTGTCTGTGCTGGGGTCTGTCAGGATGGGCTCTCCTGGACTGACGGTGTCTTTACTCACACCACTAGAACATATCTGGGACTGAGAAGTGCCCAAAGAATCACCAGTCCCAATCCCACTGCCTTCCTGCCCTGTAAAAGGCAGCAAACTTGTAGAAGTCGGAGTGAGAGAAGGAGCGGTAGCGTTATGGGCCATGGTTAAAGTGCTCTCTGCGCCGGGAGCGCAGTTGCTGCTTTCTGAACTCTCAGGTACTTGTCCGTCAGCTCTTTTTAGGTCTCCACCTCCAGAGGCACCCTTGCCTGGTTTCCCCATCCCTCGGACAGGCTGAATCCCTAAGATCTGCGCTGCTGGCAGGTCTCTTACTCCTGGTCGACCACGACCAGTCTCCTGCCAGTGCACAGTGCATGAGGCCTTGGAGTGAACGACACGTGCTACTCCAGGTAAGACGGTAACGGTGCTGCTTTTTGCTGGATACAGGAATAAATCTTCTGACTCACCAGGCAGAGCTACACCTTCCAGAGCCTCCCGCTCTGCTAGACTTTTAAGCTAGACACATTAGGGTTAAGGGTAGAAAACTTGACACAGATGTTGCACACCGTGTTAGATGCAATAAACCAGACAAACAGCAAAAAAAAGAAAAAAAACCCCAAACAAACCAACAAAAAGAAACCCCAGCTCCACTGAAATTTATAGAAGACAGGGACATTATGAAACTTAAGCCCATAAAGTCCCAAATTGAATCATAATTATAGCTTTGAAGTCAAGCGACCCCCAGATTCTTCTGGAGGTAAAATAAATCTAAAGTAGCTGATAAGATCTAGGTGACGTCCCCTGTTAACACACAGACATCTCAAAAGTAAACAGACCCTCCTCATTACGTTTTATCTATGCAGACACCACCTGGTGCTTCAACCTTGTTAATATAAGATTATTTTTTATTTCAGATTACAGTATATTAATTGTTTAGGACAACTTTTTTTTTTAAAGAGGGAGTATTGTGGGTCAGTCTGAGGGTGGACTTAGCCAGCGTATGGTTGCCACAGTCAACAGAGTGATTGTACAATTCACACACAAAGGAAAGGAATCAATAGTAGCCCGCTCAGGTCGACCAGGGCCCTCTGACAGGTGACTTTGGACTATCAAGCGGATTGCTGAAAAAAAAAAATCCCCGTTGTAAGGCCACTGATGTTGCAGAGCGACTCCAAGTGAGACGGAGTACTTCCGCGAGGGATCTCCATCAACTTGGGTATTACAGCAGAACAGCTAGAAGGAAGTCTCTCGTAATAAATATTTTAAAAATTATGGTGTCTATTTACGTCCAAGATATCGGTGATTATATATTCATGCACAGTGACCCCCCCAAAAAGTGTCAAAATAAAGACATGACAGTATCTACAATAACACATATCACATGTCCAACACATGTCGAAAGGATACAATTCGCTGGTCCTGAAGAGCCCATTTTTGCTTCAGGAACTCGATAAGACTAGACACTTTCCTGTGCAACTCCACAACCATCCTAAAACGAGCATTCCAGACATCAGCGACCATTCGACAGGAACACAGCAAGACATCATGCACAGAAACAGATAGCCAAGAAGCGATGTGATTCTGTTCAATTTGCAGAAGCAATCGATTTAACGTGTGGCAGATGTCTAGGGAACAAATCCTTTGTAGGCCAGAAAGTTATATGGAAATTAACTGGTTAAATAAAATAATAATAATATTAATAATAGTAATAATTATAATAATGTGAAAGCTACTGGACTTAAGGATCATATCACAAAAAAACAGCATGCAACCACAAACATGGTGAAATATCTGTAAGGAGACGTTTATTTTGCGTTTCTGGAAGGAGTTTCCGGTGTTTCGGTGCTTTGTAACATTCAGAGATGATAACACAATGACGTCTTTAGACCTGAGGTGCACCTAATCCCATATTTTTCGTAATTTCCTAAACAGTATCCTGTACACAGTCAACCCCCGCGAAAGTTGAAATCCGCGAAGTAGGCACCTTGTATTATTTATTTTATTATTTATGTATGTTTTAAGGCTTTATAAACCCTTCCCACTCTCTTATTAACCTTTCCCACACTCTTATTAACACTTCCTATGCTTTTAAACGCTGTCTACACTCTTAAACCGACGTCATTTTAACAACATATAAAATTCTACATGGTTACTATATGCCGGTGAATTGACTTCCTGATTATAGCCGTCCTAGCCAATCCTAGCGCTCCCTCGCGGTCACTTGACTGGTCCGCCTGACAAGTGGAAGTGGCGTAAGCTGCGTTTTCCTTGTGTACTCATCCACTGATGATTTATTTCAATTTAATATTCTTTTAATATTAAAAGTTAATATTTGAATTAACATTTTTTAAATTTTTTGTTTATATTCTAGAGTCCAGTGAAATATATATTAAAAAAAAGATCTGCGATTCAATATAGGACAGTGGTAGCTCAGGGGGTTAAGGCGTTGGCCTACTGATCGGAAGGTTGGGAGTTCAAATCCAAGCACCGCCAAGCTGCCACTGCTGGGTCCTTGAGCAAGGCCCTTAACCTGCAATTGCTCAGTTGTGTAAATGAGATAAATGTAAGTCGCTCTGGATAAGAGCGTCTGCCAAATGACTGTAATGTAATGTAATGTAATATGAGAAAAACCGCGCTGCGATAGGTGAACTGTAATGTTGCGAGGGACGACTGTACATCAAATGCATTTGAATAGTTGGGTACACCCCTAACAGAAGATGGACAGTGAGGGTATGTTTCAGGACTGGTCTACCGAACTGTGAGGCAGGCGAGACAGACCTGAGGCGAGGGTTGTGAGCCAGACTCTGAACCCGAGCCCATGAGTGGTTACTACGTGGCTGCAGCTCCACGGCAACCTTCAGTGGCAACCGAACTGGCTTCTGGTCCTCCTCATCGCTCACTCCTGAGATGCAGAAGATGAAGATGGAACGAATTATTAACTCATTCTCCGTCCCCACCCAGTTTCCAATTAAATCACATAACCTATATCCATAGAAACACAGAATTCACCCTACTTACACTACACACTACCTTTCCCCTCTCCAAGTGCCCCACACACACACACAAGCCTCCATTCCAGAACAGTCTCTCACAAGTTTCCCAGCTGAATACACACTTATACACACTGCTCTCATTTCTCCCTCACATATACGCACCATCTGGGTCGCACAGTTTCTTCAGTGCACGACACATGGGAGCTTTGATCCTCAGGTTCCTGCCTTTGGAGCGAACCGTGGTGGCCCTAAAACCACACACACACCTGAGTTAAACATTTAGTCAACTCAAACACAATTAAAACATGTAATATATTGTATAGAATTTATTGCATACTTAAACAAAAATAAATACACATACCCTTGCATGATGAGCTCATTCAGTTTGGCCACATTCTTATCATCCATCACTGAAAAGAATAAGAAGTGGCGAGGAAGCCGTTAGACCCGTTCCATTGGCATGTGATGAATTCCAATTTCTCTTTTGGCCAACTATCAGTGGCTTTTAGCCAGCACATCAGTGCGTCCCATGGACAGGCTTTTAACCCTTCAGTTACTGTTCAGAAACTTGGCTTTGCTACATGTCTTTGATTAGTTACTCATGAAGCAAACGGTCCAAACCAAGCTCTAGCTGACGACTGAAGTCAAAACACATTCAGCACAATGCACAAAAAACGTTCACAAAATCCTTGGGGTCACTGATTGGGTCATTTAAAAAAAAAAAAAATCAAATTATATTTTAAGCGATGCAGCAGTATGTCATACTGTCTCTAAAGGGTTAAGTCGACGCTTCAGATACAACCGTGAACGCCACCCGCTATCCTGACAAGCCATTTAAAGACACACACACCTAATGAAAACATTTTCTTTTTCTTTTCTGGTTGTTGAATCTACTCATCATCAACAAGGAAACTACAAGAGCAAAACTAATATCCCAAACCTCGGGCTACTGACACTGGCTCTGTCCACCCTGATTAAGGAAAAAAAACAACAACGCTGCAGGTAATACTCACAGCCTCCAACCTTCTTCCTGAGCTCGGCGTAACATATGAGTCCATAGAGCTCCTGTGAGGATTTCTTCAGCACGCGGGAATATGCTGAGGAAGAGAACGAGGGGAAAACAGCATAAGCACGGTCTTGTTTGTGATTCGTCGCAGTACACGAGAGGGTCATGTTTACACAGCACAGTCTGATAAAACTGTATATAAAAACATCAATCAAAACCGCGCCAAATTCCAAAATTCATTGTCGCGCGCGACAGATTGTCTCAAAGTCATGACCTCTCCCTTCTTAACTAGAACCCTGCACATGGATCAAAACATGAGCCTTACCATTATTGAAATCAATGTGTTTGGAGATCTTGTGCCAGGTTCGATAGTAGAAGTGGCGAACCTGCTCCTTGTTCTTCACCATACTGGCAGGCTTGCCTTTTTTCTTATACTTCAGAGCAATGTTATTCTGTATGGCCTCAAAGTCCTTCCCATGCTGAGATGGAAAGCAAGAAGGCAAGCAAAAGATATTGGGGCGGGGGGGGGGGGGGCAACGACACACGTGATTAACACACTGCAAGTACCAATTACTTTAATTACAGATGGCAAATATATCAAATCATGATTCGGGACATTTTAACAATACACTCCACATGCCATATTTAGGTTTGCTAAAAAAAGGGCCAAGCAAAACACATTTAAAAGCCTACAAAAAGCTATGAGCTTGGTGTTTGCAAAAAGAAATACAGTGGACCCTCGGCTCGTGAACGCGTCGGGTGGCAAACAAATCGACGTACGGACTAAATTCCCAAACGGATTTTGTACCGACTGACGCACAATGTCTCGACCGACATACAAGAAGCCAACCCACACTTCACGGCACAAACCATCAGTTCCGGTCAAGCACTCGTGGTGTGAACGTGTTCAATGCATTTTTTCATTGTGTTTCTCTGCATTTTTGCTCAACAAGCCTTCGTTATGGGTCCCAAGAAAGTGGAAATGGTAGTGAGAGTAAGAAGCCTAAGTGTATAACAGTTGAAATAAAGAAAGAAATAATTGCAAAACATGAGAACCGCCACCATGTCCCTCCCCCAGCAACTACGTATCTACTGCAAAGGTAACATGCATTAAAATCATCTGTTTATTTTTCTATAATTAAGATTATTTTAATTTTATTCTATGTTTTATTGGCACACTTAAACCCATAATACACTTTAAATTATGTTTTTGAAAGCTGAAACACATTAATTGTATTTACGTTCATTTCAATGGGAAAAATTTGATTCGGGTCACGAACAGAGTCTCGGAACGAATCAAGATCGCGAGTCGAGGTCCCACTGTAATTAAACACACAGACAGACAGTAAATAAAACAATAGGTATAAAAATGTCTTAACCTTTAGACACTTGTGTATAACACGAGTCAGCCAGCGTTTGATTATAAAACACTGATTATGCCTGCAGGGTCTCGGAAAAGTAACAGATTTTGACAAAACCCATTACTAATTATAACTCTCATGTATCCATACGTTGGTTGTCCCGTTATGCCTTTATAAGAAACACTTGTATGTCTGATAATGCACAAATAAAAAACACACGTGCTCTTTAAGCAAGAACGACGTCTAATTGGTAACACAGTACAGGTTTCTCTGAGGAGATGTTTATTTGACACCTATGGAAGGAGTCTCCAGTGTCAACGCTTTGTAACAGCCACTGGGTTTTCTGCCACATCAAAGACTTCAGCAGAGGAGTTTATAATGTCTGGTTTCTCTGTAACATCACAAGCTCTGGGGTTTTTTTTTTGTCTTTTTAATTCCTAGTAGAGAAAAAGAGTGACCGGTGACAGAGTGACTGTTTAAAGCTGCTCTAATGCATGTAGGAGAAACTACCTTGTCTTATGGACGTTATGCAACTTAAATCTAACCATATCCATTTAAATGATAAACGCCGAGATGTACCACAGCACAACATCGCTGATTATTTTCCTATAAAGTTAACGGGTTATTAATACCCTGATTGTAGGGAGGACTACCGTGATGTATGGTACAAATAACTTAAGAACTTCAGCAACACTCGGGACCGTAACAGATTTACCTCATAAAGTCCTTCAAAGAAGGAGTTCTTGTCCTCGGTGCTCCAGGACTCCCACTGCCTTCGTGCACGCTTTTGATTCCCTCCTTCATCTTTCTCCACCGGGCCCTGGCTCCTGGGGGCAGCGCGAGAGCTCCCTCCGGCTGCGGCACCTCCTCCTGTGGCGGCATGGCCTGACGCGGACACGGCAGGAACCGCATCACTCCCTGGGGCAGAGGAAGGAAAGAATGGTGGAGAGAGGAGATTGGGACTTGCTGTTTTGCAGTTCACACCACACAAGAAAGTAGAGACCCCAGAATAGCCTGGATCCCAAAATATCTAGGGACGGAGTAAAAATAAGGAAATATTTCCACTGTATACAGCAGGAACGTGTTTATTATGTCAGTTCCAACGAAGACCACAGGAATATTCTAACTGGGAAAAGTTTCTTTCTTTCTTTTTTTTTTTTTTAAACAACACATGCCTTAGGCAGAACAGTTCACGTCAAGTATGCACCCAAATACACGTAATACAGGTTCACAAACATGACTTTGTTAAACGACATGAAATGATTAAGAACTCCACTCAGCAGCTATTTAGGGATGATCTTCAGCTCCAGGTCAGCGTACAGATAACGATGCATGAAGTGCCATTTAGCTATATTTACAAATGACTCTAAATACTGATCCCAGCTGGGAGTCCTAAATGCACACGCATGCATCATTTCATGTTTGGAAAAAGCAAACAAACGACACAAACAAACAACAAAAAGAAAAACAGAATGAAAGGCAATAAAATTATGACGTTTTATCACACAGTGCATGAATCGAAGTGTACGTTGGCAGTGTGTCCACACTCGTCAGGAAGTGTGTGTGGGGAGTCATTCCGAGGTGTTCCAGACCTGCTGCTCACTGGGCTGGTCCAAAAACAACATGCCTGGAGAAAGAAGCCAACAACGCTGCCCCCCCAGCACACACACACACACACACACACACGACTACACAACAATGCACCATGCAATCAACCATTCACTTAAAAATCAATCAAGGATCACGTGGCTATTTTTCTCCCCATTGAAATGCTTCAAATAAATAAATATTTAAACACACACACACACGAAATCAGTCCATAACCTGTTCTGTGGCACTGCAACAAAGATAAACCTAAACATTTCGCCATGCATATTATGCATTTGTTCTGAAATGGTCCTTATGAGACTTTCTGGGTAAAGCATACAATACGGTAAAGTCTCTAAAATAATCCCGGGGGGGGGGGGGGGGGGGGTCACCGGGGTCACGTTT
>JAQLOM010000008.1:4373794-4386275 GCA_030068315.1 Chrysichthys thysi | reverse complement strand
GCTCTAGCATAATACTTTTAACTGCGATAATAAAAAAGAAAAATGTCAGCTTTCTACATTTTCAAACACTAGATCTCTGCTTCAAGGACCTAAATTGCTAACAAATCGAAACTTTTACAGATGTAACAATGAGAATGACCTCTAACACCCACCTCTGTATGCTATCTGCTGCTGTGCACACTTTGTATTTATCGAGGCAGTTTTCTAATTTAACTTCAGTGAAGGATTTTGTGCTTCAGTTCGGTGTTTACCAGAGGATTTAATTAGAGGTGTACTTTTACTTTTTCTTTAATAAATAAAGGTCATAGTAGGCACATTTCCAACAAAGTCCAGGGAACTTTAGGGGAAATACATTGTTTTGGAAAGATGAACTGTGTGCTTTCCGGATGAGTTCATGGTTTGCAGTTGACACTGCTGTGTGAATGACAGCAAGCTTCTAAATCAGTGTTTTTCAACCTGTGTGCCGTCTGGTGTGCCGCGTGAAAATCCCCCCCACCTCCCACGCAACATTAACCTCGGGTTGCACGCACCGAGAGCGCACCGGGCGCACAGTGATTACGCACTCAATTTCCCAAGACTCCCAAGGCAGTTCCCGGATGTGTTATACCAACCCCCCCCCGGGTTGTGCCGTCGTATTTTTCTGAAGGAAAAATTGTGCCGTGGGTCAAAAAAGGTTGGGAAACACTGTTCTAAATGGACATAGATGTGGGTTAGTTGTAATGGCAGTACCCAGTGCCACCCGAATGAGAATGGGTTCCATGTTGAATCTTGTTCCTCTCAAGGTTTCTTCCTCTTGCCTTCTCGGGGAGTTTTTCCTTGCCACCATCACTACAAGCTCTCTCATTAGGGATATATTTGGATTTATAGATACATTTCTAGGATAATAAGCTTTTAATTGGAGTCTATAAAGTGTGAAGCTGCTTAATGACAGTGTCCATTGTTAAAAGCGCTATACAAATAAAATTGAATTGAATTAAATAACTAATGTTCGCAGTGAGTCTGATTCAACACTCGTGTCTAGAATCCATTTTCCTGACTATTACGAAACATACTACCCAAGATGAGGGTAATAAACTCTTAATAAACACATCACGTTTCATCCTTTTACATAGCTGTGTGTTTCTGGTATATCCATAATTGACTCTAACTTCATCTCCCCAGGTTGAAAGCTGAGGCACTCGGAGCATCTCAGGACTCAAAGGATGAAGGAGGAGAAGATGTAAGTCTCGCACTGTCTTCAGTTAAATAACACAATCTCAGAATCCTGCCTGCTTTAGTAATATTCGTTAACATGCTCATTGACTCGTATTTGTACTTGTAAAAAATGCTCCCCTGCTAACGTTTCATATCATGTGATACTATGTGGCAGAATTTTAGTTTAGGTTATCGCACTAATGAACAGACAACTCGAAGTGACACTGATCTAGAAGTATTTCACATTTACCGTATTTTCTGGACTACAGAGCGCATCGGAATATACGCTGCACCAACTAAATTTTAAGAGAAAATTTTTTTTTTTACATATATTAGCCACACCAGACTATAAGCCACAGATATATACGTTGTGAAATGATATATTTACACAAGAAAGTTTTTATAAATGTTTATTTATGTACAGAGAAATCTACAGATAAGCCGCATTGGTGTATAAACCGCAGGGTTCAAAGCGTGGGAAAAAAGTAGCGGCTTATAGTCCGGAAAATATGGTAATGATGGCAACCAGTAAAAGCAGACAGCAAACTGCTCTATGAAAATATAAAGAGGAGAAACTACATCATCTTTATACAATAAAAGTAATGTAATAAAATGTCTTAACCCCTAAAACTCAGCACAGGAAATTCATAGTTAACAGCATACAGCAACGACCAATGCTAAATCAAACGCTAGCTATTGTATATAAGAGATTAATTTATTTATTTATTTTTTGGACCGTGCTAGGTGAGTGAAAATAATAGCTCTTACCCAGTGTATTGTTCGAGTAGATCAGCCATTATCAGTCCTTGACAGGAAGATATTCTGACACAGTGAAAAAAAATATATACTTTACTTATAGTTGTACAGAGGTGCTTTTCTGAGATTAAACAAAACCCACTCTCCACTGTAACTAATGAACATATTCAGCTAAAACATTTATATATGAGGGAGAATCAAAAAGTAAAGGCAAATACACAATAACTAAAGAGTAAAAAACAAAGCATGGAGTGGAGATATCCGTCTTCTTTGGCGAAGAAGACATTCAAAGGTCAGCCCTCCCTCAAGAAAATCATGTTAACAATCTTTTGGGACATGAGGGGGCCTATTCTGGCGCATTTCCCAGAGTATGGGCAAACCGAGAACAGTGCAAATTACTGTTCATTGCTGCGAAATAAACAGCAAAAGCAGAGGACTGCTGTCCATAACAGTCTTGACACTTACATTCACACCTATGGGCAATTTTAGAGTAGCCAATTAGCTTAATCCTCTCTGTGCATGTCTTTGGATGGTGGGAGGAAACCGGAGTACCCGGAGGAAACCCACGCAGACATGGGGAGAACATGCAAGCTCCACACAGAAAGGCACCCAGGTCGACCCAAGAGATCAGACCCAGGACCTCACTGTGAGACAACAATGCTAACCACTTAGCCACCGTGATACCCACAGTTACTTCTATTAAAGCTGTTAAATGTATTTTTCCTTTACTTTTTTATTCTCCTTCAGGTTAAGAGAGCTAAAATAAAATGTTCTCTGATTGTCTAGTACGAAATGTTACTCATTTCAGTATCGGTATTGAAGAGTAGCAAAAATTTTGGTCTGAAAAACTGGTATCAGTACATCCTTAACATATATTTAGGTATGGAATCTATTAATAAGGTCAGTCATTGGTACCAAAATTCATCAGTACTTATTGCAATGTGCTGAAGTTGAATAAAAGTGTGAGGCACTCGAATAATATGAATGCATCTTAACACTCAGGCCTTTAGACGCTAAGTTGATTTAACACCAATATTGCTTGCACATTTGCTTTTGGCACATTTCTTACAACTAAATATGTTACTTTAATCAGCTTTGCCTGTAACCACTAACCAACGCTTGCTTATGCGCTGTTCTGTTTTCCTTTCTTTGGGAAAAATGATGTGTTGGAATACGGCACAGTATTCGTCCTCACTACAGGACGACGTGGCCATGGCGCAGAGGCGCAGGTTCACGCGGGTGGAGATGGCACGCGTCCTGATGGAACGCAACCAGTACAAAGAGAGACTGATGGAGCTGCAGGAGGCTGTCCGCTGGACCGAGATGATCAGGTCAGGGTCACACACACGCACACACAGTTAATCTGTTACACACAGAGAAACATGCATGACATGCATCAAACATACATTACACTGCTCCCTTCCTGGGGCAGAACACACACTGTGTACATGCCTGAAAGTCTGTGCATTCGTGTTGGCTCATGTGTGTCTTCCTTTCTCTTTTTCTTGCCATCAATATTTCAGAGCTTCTAGGGAAAGTCCTCAACTCCAAGAGAAGAAGAAATCGACCATCTGGCAGTTGTGAGTTTGTCTAATCCTTGCATCTGATACTTGCATATTCATTATTATTATTCAATTCAACAATGTCCGAGATTTATTTCGTAATACAAATTGAATAAAAGTCCATTTTTTTAAGTTTAAACTACATGGTCAAGTTTGGATGACCTCTTCCTGTAATGCTGTTGACCACCCACTGATGGTGGTGTGCTTCGTCTCAGCCTAAAGAGAGTGATGCAGCAGCGCTTTAGTCCTTTAGTCTGTCTAGGGCTCTCACCTCCTCATCTACAGTATACACTCTGCTCAAGCAGATGAGGTTTGAAAGCTTCAGATTTCATGCTAATACCATCCCCAGTGCTGTCATGCTGGACGTCGTGTAAATCACTAAGCAGCATAACCGATGTAACTTGACGTAGCTTGGCACAAGTGTGTCGCGTAGCTACAGTGCATTATGAAACACTCAGGCCAACATTTGCTGTCTCCACTGCCCCATTGGATTTCACAGTAATATGATGTTGAACATCTGAGAAAAATATTTAGTGAGAAAATACACTCTTAGTCTTTTGTATTTAGGAGCTAACGTTAAAACTGTTCGTTATCCCAAATGTCTCCTATTAAACCCCATTATGACTGCACTAGCAATGTCGACCTATGACGTCCGAATAGTAGACAACCTCTAATCGCAAAAATACAGCACCAAGTAACAAATAAGCACCAGAATTGTTAGGCATATCAGAAATAATTAACTGGATTTAGTTTTTTTGAGGTTGAGTTGAGTTTCCCTTTAAGCAGCTGCAGAGAAACAAGCACCCCAATGCTGTTTTCTAGGATTTGCTTTAAACAAGATAACAATGTTGTGAGGCTCTCCTTTTACTTTTCCTCCAGCTTTGCACGTCTCTTCAGCACATCCTCGAGCCCTCCACCAGTGAAACGGCCATACACCAGCGTCAACATCCACTACAGATCCCCCTCTCCTGCAGGCTTCAACCAGAGACGCTCACACACCATGTGCCAGATCTCCACCTCCAACCGCACACTAGAGTTCTTCCCTGAGGAGTGAGAACATGCAACAGTGCACACACACACATACACGCGCACACACATACATGTTCAGAAATTAGTGCAGCAACAGAAATACTGTTACGTACATGCACATAGAGCACAGGCTTTATGACTGCACAGGAAACTCTGATGAATTATTAAAAACTTGATAATATTATGTCTGAGCATTACACCTGAAACATTAGCAATACAACATGTGTTGTCCATTTTGTATATATGCCTTAATGATTATGCATCTTGGGGTGTTTTAATCTGTATTACGGTAAAAATACACATCTATGAAAACTTTTTCATTGTACAACTCAAAACGGAAGTTAAGTCACTCGAAAGTCAATCGTTGGATGGCAGTTGGATACGCAAACTATTACACCTGAAATGTTAAAGTATTAAGTGGGTATAAGACCATTACAATTACTTGTAAGGAAAACTATAGCACTTTCTAAGACTCAGTGAGGAGTAAATTCATCCAAATTATGCCATAATAGATCAAAACAATCAGAATGACACTCAAACCCATTAATTTGTTATTGCCACAGTTTTATATGAGGTATTCACCACACGTTCGCACCTCTGATGTGAACAGCACTGAGCGTTTTAACATTTCGAATGTCTGTTGACGTTAGCAAATCTGGTTCTTCACCCAATAAAGGGCTAAAAATGCACACTCATGTTCATAATGTAGTTTTCCAAAATTACGTAGGTTTAAGAGTGTAGAAAGTGTTTAAGAGCATAGGACGTGTTTATAAGAGTGTGGGAAAGGTTAATAAGAGAGTGGAAATGGTTGATAAAACCTTTATATATATATATATATATATATAGAAAGTGACCCCGCGATAGGCGGGGGTTCACTGTAATTCTTAAGTTGGGTTGGTTACATGCTTCCTGAGGTTCAGTATAACATTTGCATTACGACACATATGAAATATTGAGCACTGTGTGAATGCACCTCATACAAATACTCCTGCGTACTTGTGGAAGATTAGTGAATTTCTCTCTGCCCACGGTCCTGATATTGTACACAGTATATTGTTTGTTTTCTCATCTGGTCTAGCTGATATTTGCAAAGTGCTACGCTGCATCCCCCTGCTGCACAAAACATCTACGTGTACACATGCACACCTAATCTATAATAACACTTGAACTCAGCATACAAGTATCAGTCCAACGCATGCGTGCTCACAGCTGGGCTTATTTCATGCGTATGTGTGTCTCTGTGATGTAGAGCTGCACAGTTGTTGTTTTTTTTTCTTTCAGTCTTACCTCTAACCCACTGCCCCAATTTTCTTTTCTCTCTCTAACTCTTCTCCTCTCTCTTTCTATCACTTTTTGCGTACGCGGCTGGCTGGCTGGCTCACTGACGCTCTTTTGCGGACCGCTCGCCCCCCCTCTCCGTCTCTTCCCTTTCTCTGTCTTTCTGTTCCGTAGACTGCCCAGTAATGGTGTTGCGTCTCTCCTTAGCGACTCGGCACTCTCGGTCCGCAGGGAGCAGCGGCGTGAGCAGTACCGGCAGGTCCGTGAGCACATGCGCCGAGACGATGGCCTCATGCAGGCCTGTGGCTGGAGCGTGCCACCCCGCTTTAAACAGGTAGCTCCACTGCACCTTTCACCTTTCACCTTCCTTTCCTCGCCTACACTCTAGACGTTAAATTATGAAAGGCCAAGTTTCAACAAATACTGGTGAAGCAGGAAAGAAAGAAAGAACAGCAGGTAAACTGGGACTAAATTACATAGAGCAGGAGTTGAGAGAATGATGATGAAGATATTTCTTGAGGTTAATACTCTCAGTTGCACTAGCTGAGTCTTTCCGGTTTTCTGCGAGGGTGATGGCTATCACATGCTTCCTGAGACATGTGAAGCCGGCCATAACAGCTTTTCATGCAAGGTTTTACGGGCTGTGCTTGGAGCAAGGCAATGACTGCTCTTTTGTGTGTACATGAGCTAATGCTCAGCTGTGATTAGGCATCCTTTCCACCCAGTCTTTGACTCCTGAAAAGCCTCACCCTCCAGGATATAATTTAACGTGTACCTAAGAAGTGCTGCTATAATCATAAAGACTCCTGTGTATATTGAACCTCATTTTAACACATTTAGTACATTTTGATTTTATAGATATACAGTTGTAAGTGAGCAATATTTCTCATCACTCCAAGAAAAGGAATGGTTCCTTTGTGTGTCTGGTTCCCATGTCATCTCAGGGAGTTTTTCCTTGCCACTAATATTTCTGGATCTCTTGCTCTGGTACTCTTGTTCGTTAGGGATCAAGATCTAGAGCTGAATCTCTTGTAAAGGTGCTATACAAATAAAATTGAATTGAATTGAATTGGGTGGCTGTGGCATCATTGGAATTTAAACCCATGAACTCTCCTGATGAAGCTAAATTTTACATTGGTCTTTGAAATGATTTTGAACTTTGGTGTTGCTTGATAGAGCATAGTGATCAATGATCTAGGAAATGATGTAGTTTTCTTTTGTCAGGAGAAAAATGAAACATGAGGCTTATAGGTAGCTCAATCAGGCAGTTGATTGGTTAGAATAGATTACCGATTTAAGCTTAAGAAGGTTACTGGATCTTTGGAGCATCAGCAGGTTTATGTTAGGTGGTGAGAGTGTATATGTGTCAGGGTTGCCGGTGGCGACCGTGTGTCGCCGTGGCTCTAACTGTGATCTCCTGCAGACGGGTTCCCAGGCAGAGAGCGCTCAGGACGTCGCAGGAAAGAGGCCGCAGGCAAGTCTGCCCGGCAGAGGACTAGCATGCACCTCTCCTTCCCCGCCCCCTTCTAAAACTCCGCCCCTAATCTCACCCAGCAGTTGAACCTAACCGAAGTCCTGTCCCATTAGGTGTGACAAAGATCCCTTAAGGTTCTTTGATGGGTTTAACAAAGTACAACGGAGCAAGTACACCTCCAGCACATAGCAACACAATATTGACATACAAATGGCCACATGATATCTACCAACCAAGAACTACAGATATCAACTCAAAATAAACACAGATTCCCAGATGATTCGATTATGAGATTGGTGCTCATAGGATGATCAATCCTTTCCAAATGCTATATACAATTAAACAGTTGCTATTGGCTGTTGTTTCTGTCTTAAAAATCATTCTTCCATATTGATTAATCCCTATTGAGCATGTTTGTATGTCTTTTAACTTGAGTCTATATCAGGGGTGTCAAACGTGCGACCTGCGGGTCAGTGCTAGTTCTCATCCCGTCCACCAGATTAATCTACAGTCCATCTTGTGGAAGATTTGAAAGATTCAGAAAAAGAGCTGGGGATTTTTATACCTCCAGGGAGGAAATAGAGTAATAAACTAAATAGGCCATAAAGCACACTACTGACAAAATATTCTAATTACAGTATATCTTCTACTTCACTAACAAGCTAAAATGTTTTAAAATCACAGTTAAGTCCGTTCCAGTCCCAGGCTGTAGCAATAGAAAATTAGTTTTGTAATAAGTATATGTTTCCTGATATAACATACAATATCCTGACTTCTGTTATAACATACAATATCCTGACTTCTGTTAGTGTTCATAAATTAACACATCTGGAGTTGTTGTTGTACTAAACTGATTTTTTTATTTTTTTTTGGTCGAGCCCATATAGGCCATTATCTAAAATGAGTTTGACACCCCTGCTCTAACTACAGTTGGCTATTTAACTGTTTTAATTTAACCGAAGGTGTCCCCATGTCTCTCTGACTCTCTGTCTTGTGTTTCTGCGCCATCTTAACCAGGCCATGATGCGGCTTCCGCCCCGGGCCTTTTCTACATACAGAGTCATTAGCTTCTTTCTGACAGCCCCCACCTCCTTGTGTCCCTCACAGGCCAATGAGAAGGAGGACAACCGCATGAAAAACGTCCCCGTGCCTGTATACTGCCGCCCTCTGGTGGAGAAGGATCCCAACAGGAAGGTAAAACACACGTACTATAATGAGATTTGTGGCAGTTCTGGACTGTAGGAACCACCACGCAGGATGAATCATCACATATTGACTTTGCATAGCTGTGGTGTGCTGCTGGAGTGGACCTGACTGGCTGGAGGACATCCAGTCAAGAGGCAGGAGTGAAACTACCAGCCAATGGCACCGATCCTCTGACTGCAGAAGATGAGGGAGGAGAGAATAAGAGTGAACACAGCTCACCGGAGAAGAGGAAGGTAAACAGCGATACACAGCAGCCTGACATCACATTACACCATGAATGAACTCATATATATACTGTATGTACATTATAAAACACATGTGGTACACATGTGTGGTAAGGGAACAACTGTGATAACAGGAGCTAACTGGTTTTGCAAACATGCCACTATAGATAACTAACACTATAGATTACTGTAAACTGATTAAGAAGTATAATTTGTCATTCTGCGAGCTAATTTTTAATGTAATTCTTGGCAAATTCCTGTTGTATAAGAGAAATAAAGCACTTTGGGACGTGCTGTTATAGGAACAGAAACAACTTAAAGGTGTTATGGTACTTTACTTCAGACCATTCACAACGTTGATTATTTTCCTATAATGTTTTAGTAATTACATAACCAATACGGCTATTTTAGAAAGCATTTTGATGGCGATATCCACTATCACCTGATGAAAACAAAAAACTAATAATAAAAGCACAGAGCTCCCACATTGAGAAACATACCAATATAAAACAGATACAGCGTGCTGCTGCATAGGGTGGTGTCGGAGAGAATGATTAAGTACAAGAAAATTACAAAAACCTCTGCTAGAAAGATATATATTTAGCCTGCACTAAATCTTTTATCGTCTATCCGTTGTTGCCTTTACAGATCTCACCCACTGTGTATTTCTCTGTTGCTCTCACCTGCTTCGTCTTACTCTCTCTCCCATGCTCTCTCAGTCTAAGGAGCTACATGAGACAGACTCGATGAGTAGCCGTGTGTGGATCCTGACCAGCACTCATTCAGCCAGTAAAGTGGTCATTATCGATGCCAATCAGCCCGGGTCACTGGTTGACCAATTTAATGTGTGTAATGCCCACGTGCTCTGCATCTCCAGTGTTCCAGGTACGTGCTATACTCAGTAGTAGAAAAATAACAGCCAGTCAGTTAAAGTTTACAAGGGAGAATCAAAAAGTGATGGCAAAAAAACATTTAACAGCTTTAATAGAAGAAACTGGGAAAAACTGAACATGTCACTTTTTCACATAGTCCCCATGCAAGACGACGTATTTGTTGTAGCGTTCCTCTAGCTTCTGGATTCGAGCAGAGATGAAGTTTTTCGTCTGTTCCCGAAGTCAGGTGAGCACCGCTTCCTTTACTTCATCATCAGAGGTGAATCTGCGACCGCGCAGCACCTCCTTGAGTGGAACGATGATGTGATAATCGCTCTGCACTAGATCCGGGCTGGAAGGAGGACGCGGAAATTGTGGAACCCCGAGCCGTTGCACTGTCCCTACTGTCACTGCTGCTGTATGAGGACGTGCATTATCATGTTGCAGCAAGACTGTTTTGGAGAGCATTCCTCTTCTTTTGGTGTGAATTGCAAGTTTAAGTTCATTTCACAGCAATGCACAGGAATTTGCACTGATCAGTGTTTGCCCATGCGCTTGGAAATGCACCAGAATAGGAACCTTCATGTCCCAAATGAACGTTAACATGATTTCCTTGGGGGAGGACTGAGTTTTGAATTTCTTCTTCGCTGGAGAAGAAGGATGTCTCCACTCCATGCTTTGTATTTGCACTCTGGGTTATTGTGTACTTTAAAAATTGCTTTTCCTTTTTGATTCTCCCTCATGTGTTGTATGTCTTGAAATTCTCTTAACATCCTGACATAAACTAAGCGAAAAAAAATTCCATCATCGGTGAGCTGTAAAAAAGCCCATTCAATAATTTCATTCAGTCCAAATGAAATGATCGCGTTTCGCACGTCGTACGTGAAAAATCGAGTTTTATGTAAAAAAAAAAAAAAAAAATGACTGAATCCGGCCAGATGTGTCTCAGATGAAGACAAAGCATCATCAGCAGGGGGTGGTTCCAGTTTCACTTTCACATTTCTCAATTTTTCGCAGCAACCTGGAACGGATTACACGATTTCCCATAGAAGTCTATGGGAAATTGTGTTTCGCACAACGAACACACTGCTGGAACGGATTGCGTTCATTATGCGGGGTACCACTGTAGTAGTAGTAGTAGTAGTAGTAGTAGTAGTAAGGCTGAACCCTGCTCTCTATGTTTACGATTGAACTGGATTCAGCTGTTCGACACAGATTTTTTATATGGACAATCTGGCAATTAGAAAATCTCTCAGTGAAGATTTTTTTTCCAGTGATTTTAGTGATTTCCACCAGCATGTCATGTATTTCCCCTCGTGCTGCATCTCAGAGGAAGTGCATGCGCTGCGGGTTTCACTTTGTGCTTCGTTTGTTTAGCTATTCAATAGGAAGATACAAAGATTTTTCATATAGACGATCGGACAATTAAAAAATCCACTGGCGATGATTTTTCTTTAATGATTTTAGTGATTTCGACCAATATGTCACATATTCCCTTTCACTGCGTCTCTCGTGCACATGCTGCGACTTGTGCTTTGTTCTTTTTTGTTTACATGTTCAATACGAACATGCAAAAAGTTTTCATACATACGATCTGGCACTGATTTTTGATGATGATTTTTTCCCCAGTGATTTTAGTGATGATTTTGATCAGTAACATTTCCTCCTCTCACGCCTCGCTACCTCTTTTACATTTGGATTTGTTGCAATAAGGAGAAGCATCACACTCATTTAAATCAAGCTCTTACTCTCTCTCTCTCTTTTTTTTATTTTATTTATTTTTTTAGTTTCAGTTTACTTTGCCCCCCACTCCGTCTCAGGTTTCAGCCTCTGTCACCTGTTACCCACGGCATGTCTTATGAATTTCGATTGTAAAAAGTGCACTTTTGTAAGTTTCTGTCTGCTTTATCCTGTTACTGTAATGCACACTGACTGATTAAAAAAACGACTGTGCGACTTGAAAACTCTCACTGCACTTGCGACTTTCACCAAACGAGTAAAAAAGTCCCTGAAAACAAGTAATAACAATACGAACTACTAAAGGTCCTCACTTCCTGTGGTGCGAACACGCGAAAAAGGGGCCTTGCGAAGGTGCCTTATGACTGCAGTGACAACCGAAGCTTTATATTAATGTGCTCATTGTTATATATTATGTTTTGTATAGTAACACCGTCTTCACAATGACCTGTGTAGTGGACACTCAACATAACTTGCACGTGAGAATAAGCAGATAAAATATGTTGTTATTTAAAAAGAAACATATAAAGTTTGCTTTGGGGAGCATTATTAGCTTCAGCAGAGAGAAAAAAGCACCACTGCTGTAATGCAAGTGATGAAGGAGGTACGGGTTAGCCTGATATCTGCAGTTTCATAGAAATCCAACTTGTTTGATGAGATCCGTAGAAATGTGATCTGTGTTTGTGTGTGCAGCGGCCAGCGAGAGCGATTACCCTGCAGGTGAGATATTTCTGGAGCAGCAGGGTGATGGTGGTTCAGAGGATACAGGTAGAGTGGAGGGCATGCTGGCGGGCATCACACTGGTGGGCTGTGCAACCAACTGCAGCGTAGTGCGTAGTAACTGCTCCTCACGCACCGACACCCCAGTGCTGGACAAAGGACAAGGTTAGACACATCCCATATCATAGAGTTATCTGTTTGTTCAAAGATTTGTTCATGTAAATGGCAGGAGTCCTGAATTGTCAGAGCTTGAATACTATATACAGTACAGTGGGACCTCGACTCACGAACTTAATTCATTCCGAGACTCTGTTCATGAACCGATTTGTTCGTGATCCGAATCAGTTTTTCCCATTGAAATGAATGTAAATACAATTAATGTGTTTCAGCCCTCAAACCATGTTTTTAAAGTGTATTATGGGTTTATGT
>JAQLOM010000008.1:4320124-4331191 GCA_030068315.1 Chrysichthys thysi | reverse complement strand
TTTGGCATAAGGCTGCAACATTACAAATGGTGAAAAATTGAAAGGGGTCTGAATACTTTCTGAATGCACTGTATATAGGATATCTTTGCGTACTATACATATTATTTCCCTTCCCTGGGGCTAAGTGGGGCAGCATGGTGGTGTAGTGGTTAACACTGTCCCCTCATAGCAAGAAGGTTCTGCTTTCTATCCTGATGGCCGACTGGGCCTTTCCGTGTAGAGTTTGCATGCTTTACCTGTTCCTGTGTGGGTCCTCTGGGTGCTCCAGTTTCTGGGGATCTGGGGTTAATGGGTGTTTGTCTCTCTGTTAGGACTGCGTCTATACATCTACATCCCCAGGGATGTACCAGGGTACACCTCACCTCTTGCCTGCAGTCTAGATTAAGGCTGGATGGAACAAAGAGGCCCACACATATGACTATGCTCAAAGCATGGTGCATGAAAATATGGCTTATGGCACATCAGGGACCTCACTGTTCTTGAGACTGAATGAGGAAGTCCCCAGAGCCACATTTCAAAATGTAGTTGAAAGCATTTCCAGAAGAGTGAAGGTTCTTAGAGGATCAAAGAAGGTTTAAATCTGGAACAAGATGTGCAACAAGCACATACTGTATGAGTGTGGTGGTCAGGTGTCAACAAACCTTTGGCCATATTGTGTATCCAGTTCTAATTTTAATCTGGGCATTCAGAAAACTGCAAAAATTTTAATTTCACATACCAGGACATCATGGAAATCTATAAGAATGTTGGCTTCTCAGGCACTGGAACTCAAATGTAAAGAGAGTTGCCCCACCCTGTAAGAGGAGTGTGATGCCTGATACGTGATCTTGTAAGACTTGTTTACACACACCTACACTGTGTTCTAGGCAGGGTTTTGGTTTATCTTCATGAAGACTTTTATGTGTCAGTCTTGTTCTGCTACTTGAATTGCACTATAAATTCTATACACTATGATTTAGTAATTGTCAAATATTGACACATTGCAACAAAATAACCCCTTGACTATAATCACATATTTAGAGCAATAGAATAAAAAAAGCTTAAAATGTGTAAAAGTATCTAAAAAAAATTGGGTGAATAGTATTTGATTTATGATATCATAAGAAAGATTAAATAAATTTGCTCATGCTCAAGTTTTCTTTTCACATACTATGTTATGTCACAAGATCTAACTTTTTTGCAGGACTGCGTCTACAGGCAAGGTTCCTAATCCTTGCCCTGGAGTATTCCCATCTAGCACATTTATGCCTTTCCTGCTCTAACACATCTGATTTCATCTATTTAGTTAACTGCCAGTCCTTTCTGAGTTCACGTGGGTGTATTAGGGCAGGAAAACTTCTGAAATATGCAGGACAGGGGGAACTCCAGGACCAGGGTTTGGAATCTGCGCATTCAGGCTAGGGTAGGATTTCTTGGACATCCCTGGTCTGCAGACATTCACATGTTCAGTAAATAGCAGTGGTACCTCAGTGGCTATGATAGTTTGAGGGTGGCCTACCAAGGTCTGTCACTGTTGGGCCCTTGAGCAAAGCTCTTAACTTGCACTTGATCAGATTAGTATAAATGACGTAAATGTAAGTTGTTTTGGATAAGCAGGTCTATCAAATGCTTTGCATACACCTGTTTCAGCTCATGAGCTAGAGGTTCTGGACCCCCTCACTCCAGTGATTCTTTTGGGTCCCCATCTATAGCCAGAAGACAAATTAAATGAAAGACAGCCACTGTGTGGGCATTTATTTCTGTCGGCATGGTTTGGGCTCACTTCTCACCTTTATGCCATTCTTTAGTTTTCATGGTCACCAGATCTTGACACAGGTGAACACCTATCAGAGACTTTGAACTGATATGTTAGGCAGAGCTCTCCAACACCATCAAAACACAAACTATAGGTATATCTTTTGGAAGAATGGTGTCCATTCCTCTGGTACAGATCCACAGACTTGTAGAAGTTTGTGGATGCCTGACCATAACACTAATGTGCTTTTTTGAATGACCCATTCCTGCTTGAGTTTTTCCACAGCAGCCATAAGGCACTGATGTCAGTCAGAGGTCTATGGGTGCAATCGGTGTTCCAAATCATCCCAAAGGTGTTCACTGGGGTTGATACAAGGGTTCTGTACAGGCCACTTGAGTTCTTCCACTTTACCCTTAACAATGTCTTCATGGATCCATCGTGTTGGAATATGTGTTGGGCCCCTTTGTTCCAGTGAAGTGAAATTGTAATGTTACAGCATACAGCGACATTCTATGTAATTCTGTGCTTCCAACTTTGTGGCAACAGTTCCAGAAAGACCCACGTATGGGTGTGATGGTCAAGTGTCCACAAACTTTTGGCCATATACAAAAGGGTAGTGTATATCAAGACGTATTAAAGCTGTTCTGGCACATCCAGGTGCCCAACACCCTCTGAAGCCAGCTTGGGCTGCTTTTCTATTGCTTTCTCTTTACACTTGTAAAAGAAGAACTTTGAAGACCTGGACTGGAGTTTTGCACAGCTTCTTTTCACAAAAACACACTGGGTAGAAAAATGCTAAATAATATGAATAGATGTAGAGGTGGTGGGTGCAGAAACTGTCGATATTAGGAATGGAGTGGGAATTGAAGAAAAAAAAAAGTTAACAAGGAAGGAGGAAGAATCTTGCAAACTACAAGATGAGCACAGCTTTCCTCTCTGCTGATTTACTATGCCACTAAGCCAGGATCACATGGCAGGTACAAAGCTGCAGAAGTGGTGGGGGATGCAGTAGTGTAATAGTACAGTACAGATCCACAGAAACTCCGGCAGATGGTAACCCATGTACTAATCTGTCATCCAGCACATTTGGCACAGTATCTATCCCTCTTTTGACCATAAGAGACCTGACAATCTTACACTTGTATGCAAGTAACAAGTAGGACAAGCAAAAATGTATTTACACAAATGTTTCTTACATCACAACCTTTTCACTTGGCATATTTGGTAAGAATGTAAAAATGTAAAGACTGGTAAATGGTTAAAAAAAAAAAAAAAAAAAAAAAAAAAAAAAAAAAAAAAAAAAAAGGCAAAGTGCAGTGTGGTATCAGTAGTAAAATTACCCATAAGCTTGACAGCAGCTATACAACACATCCTCACATTCTATTACACACACATACTCATTGTGTTGCTCTTCGGAAGTGACTGAAAAAAGAAAAACTTAACAGACATGAAAGTGTACAAGTAGTCAGAGCAAACCAAAACCAGACACAGAAGGAAGTTGAGGAAGTTTTATTTGGAAACAGGACGGGCCGGGCTGGTGTGTTCGCCCATAAATGCAACCAGAAACGGTAGTAGCTACAGGTATAACGCTACACGTTGTTCAAAGAATGTCACCTTAGAATTAAAACATACACATTCACACAAACATAGGCGTGCATACACTCACAGATGGCACGCTCTGTAAACTTCCACACCAATAACTTTGATACAGACAACAAAATTTGCATGGTAACTGATCATCACATCCAGAGGAACTCCAAGCACAAAATTACCCACAGTGCAATTCACCTACCTATACAGATATATACTTCTGATACACGTATTTATATATATATATATATATAGAGATCACTGGGATTTCAATAAAGACTTTCAATTAAACAATTTCATGAACATTTCAAAATCTTCATAAATAATCAGTGAAAATGCATTGTTTTTATTATTATTATTATTATTATTTTTACAGTTAAGTCCTCAGTATCAGCATTAATAAGCAAATGGTCCCAAAATAGGGAGAGGGGAAAAAAAAGAAAAAGAAAAAAAAAAAAAAAAGCAACCCGGATGATTTGTTCTTCAAATAAGAGGGGGAAAAAAAAGAAGCTGAAATAAAAAAAGCAAACAAACAAGTGTAGCAGTAAAGGTAAGGGCAGCTATCTAACACCAACAAGACAAGATCACAAGCTACACAGCGCATTTACAAGGAGACGCACGTCAGGCTACTATAATACACACAGAGCGGAGAGCTCTCGTACATTTAATTGCCCACCTAGCACAAACACACACGCGCGCACACACCTACATACTTCCATACACACAAACACACTCCCCTCTCTTCCGTTCATCTGGTGTAGTTACTCAATGTGTTTCGTTAAGTGGATGTTAGAGTTGGTATTCGTGTGTGTGTTTGCAGTGGGTGGGTGTTCATATCAGTATAATTATTATTATTATTATTATTAATGCTGTTTACTTGGTGGAGAGGATAAGGGCAACAATGAGCCCATAGAGCCCCAGCACCTCAGCAAAGATCAGGATAAGGATCATGCCAACGAACAGGCGAGGCTGCTGGGCCGTGCCTCGAACTCCTGCATCTCCTACGATCCCAATGGCGAAGCCGGCAGCAAGGCCACTCAGACCCACGCTCAGCCCCGCACCCAGGTGAAGAAAACTCCTGCACATAGAGATGAGGATAAATGTAGTAGTGTGGCAATAAATAAATACAAACATCACATCAGAACATGTTTAATGCATTTTAGAACACAGAAAATGTCATACACAAATGTCCAGCAGCTCAAAAGACACTTATGTACTGCTATGCACAGTCACATTTGTTTAATATTTGAAGATCAAAATGAGATTAATCCAACTCTGGTTAATTAATTTTGACAGGAAATGACAAGTGCTACACTGGAACACAGAAAACAGAAAGATAGATGTAGACTATTCCAGCTTGACATGCATGTGCACACAGTTGTACTTGATGCTTCAAGACTGGAGTTGCCCAAAACCAAAAGGAGATGTGGTCTGTGTCTTAGTCATGTTCCTCATTATGCCTACTCTTACTGAGTAACATGGTGATTCTTTTGGTTTTTGGGAAAAGAAAACAAAAGAAAAAAAAACCCCAAACAAACAAACAAAAAAACCCCACACACCCACATATACCACAGTTACCCTATCCAAGACCGTGGGAATCATTATCGTTAGAAAAATGTACCTCAAATACGATACTACAAGAACTCACACAGAGTATAGAGCATGTTAGGCTCTAGCAATCAATCAAATTTTACAATGTGGATATTATATAAGGACAGAACATGCACCTGCACACGTTCAGGACTCACCTGTAGAGAGGGACACTATCTGAAATGTTGTTGGCGATGAGCACGGCCACCACCAAGCCATAAATGGCGATGATACCCGCCATGACCACGGGGATGATGGACTTCATGATCAGCTCTGGCCTCATCACCGACATGGCGGCAATCCCTGTGCCGCTCTTGGCTGTGCCATATGCGGCGCCGAGTGCTAAAGACCACAAAGCACACAATAAACACAAGTGAAGCGGTGTGACCAATCAGACAACCCGGAAGCATCAGTGCATCCAGATGGATGTAGAGATCACACCATTGTACTGCGTACAAAACACCAACTGGGCATGAGTGAGTCTTCTGGATGAATCACAGCTAGGACCTAAGACACACCCAGAGACAATCTTCCCCAAAAGCTGTGTTAAAAGGTGCAAGAACCCAAGGTCAGGAGGAACTCCGAGGCAGTGGGACACCTTCTACACAAGCAGTCACGTGCCCAAACTGGACACTTCCTCCCGGTAGAGGAAGTGCACAACGGACACGTTAAATTAATCACACAATGATGAAGCAAGCTGTCTCTGACGGGAGGGGGGGTTCCAAGGACATCCACGGGATATTTTAAAGTGTTATTTAGAAGATAAACAGATGACTCAGTGAATTGTAGGTGTAAAACTGGATTATGCTTAAATTATATAATGGCATGCGATAAAAAAAACCTAAACCAAACAGTGAGACAATAAAACCCGCGGTGTCGCATTGGGCAATAATAAACACACCTGCTTTGGGGGAAACCGGCTAACTGCTAATGACACACACCGTATAAAGCAGAAACAGGCGAAAATAGCATTTTAAAGTGCATTTTCGAAAGCGTAGTGAACCACAATTATGTCATCAGTGCAATAAAATGTCCTTGTTTAAAGAAAAAACCGAAACACGCCATTAAGGCGAGAGCTAATGCAACTCTGTCAGCTAGCAAACCGACACACACACACACACACACACACACAGACCTACCGCGATATACGGATGTAGACAAGTCCAACGAGCAATATGTTCGGATAAAACACACTTGCTTTAGGGATGCGTGGGAGGATTTTATACTTTATTTTTTATTTCTCGGGGTAGTTTTTAGTCAAAACACTAATCTAGATAAATAATTTAAAGGCCTCTACGTCAACCAGGACGTCACGCGCCGTGATGGAAACCGTCGCTTTGCCTCCCTTCCCCCACATACCGACCCGCATCAGTGCCCTGCACACTCACATCCACAAATTTAGGTGCAAAACCACTTAACGAATCAAACACCACGGTGAAACCGACCGTGAAAACGTCCATGGTGTGACATGAAGGTGAAAGGCGGTGCGTGTGTGTGTGTCTTACCACTGAAGACCATGGCTGATGAGGCGCCCATCACCGCGAAGAAGGAGGAATACTCGGGATTCTCGGCGGACATCCTTCAGGACACAAACAAACTAACCAGGGAGAAAAGAAAACGAACTTAAATGGCCGTCTATCTAAGCGTTCGAGCTGTCTGGAGTGACCCTTTCAAAATGTCGAAGGCTAGAAAGACCCGGAGAGCACAAGAGCGAAGTCACGAATCCCACAAATGAGGATCTCACCGGCGGAGAGGAAGAAAATGGCGATCCAGAGGCAGTCACATGACCACCCATGAACGCACAAACCATTTCCGCTTTTTAGGGAGGGCCAATAAAGGCGCGACGTATTTTCCAAGGTTTGGGGGTGATTCATCTGTGATGAGTTAGGAACGTTTTGGTACTCGGGATTAAACTATAATAAGATGTATAACATTGTAAGGTTGTTTAAGCATTTCTGAACCCTTGTTGAGCATTCCCTGTGCACCCCTTTTTTTCATACATATTTTGGTATGACCCATTGCAGACTTGTCTGGGATGTGTGAACAGAGGAGAGTGCAGAACGCTGCGTACCCCCCCCCTTTTTTTTTTTTTAAAGCTAGAGCCTTTAGGCCTAAGTGCTAAGTGTGAGTTTCAGGTCTGCATAACTCACACATTAATTATATTTTGGTGTTATTCGCAAATGCATACTGTTAATACTTACCCTTTCAAGCTTAAAATCTGGAAGGTGTGATATTACCCCCTCCCCAAGCCTCAATATATAGCACTGGGAAATTGCTATATATATTTTTTAACCATGTTACTCTGGAATATGATATATAGCACAGAGGGGGTTCCTATAACATTAAAATTAAAATAAGACAATGGTTTCATGCCACATATGACAGTTTTGTAGGAAGTAAGCAATGAGCACTGGTCATGTGCTTGGTCTCATGACTTCACATGGAACTTCAGACTCCAGAAAGGGGGAAGTAACCCCTCTCTCACACACACACACACACACACACACACACACACACACCCCCCACAATGTGTTAAAACAGTTAAAGGTATTTTCATGCCTGGATGTAAAAATGGCACTCTAGTGTAAACCAAAAGACAGAGCAGGAATGGAAGTTTGGTTGGCGCAGCTTATTTTACTGAGAAGGATTAAATCATCACATAGTGAAAGGCATACAATTCAAGGTCAGGTACTCAGTGTTGTCTCATGTGTTTGCAGAGCAGCTATAATCTCAAATACTGTATATGTAAAACACACACACACACACACACACACACACACACACACACACACACACACACACACACACACTTGTCATTATACATTTACATGGAATAAATTGTGTGATTGTGGGCCCAAGTTAATTCTTCAAGTGATACATCCCGAATTGTATACACGGATATGCATGTACTACGTAGTTAAGCAAGAGAAGTTGAGTGAAACTGAATTTTACACAATTGGGCAATAGAGGGTATTTCATTAATGCAACCAAGTTCACCCCCTAGGCCAGTGTTTCGCATAATCTAGTTGTATACTTGTAAGTTTTTAATGTATTTTTTTCTTTCTAGGTTATAATATTCTCTCTATTCATGCAGTTCAGTTTCATTTACTTATCATGATAGATTTTTTTTTTGTCATTTCAACTAGCATTAATATAATTTCCTGTACAACCCTGATTCCAAAAAAGTTAGGATACGGGGTAAATACAATATATACAATAAATATTATAAATACAAACAGGATGCAGTGATCTGCAAGTCCTTTTTAATCTATATTAAACTGAAGACAATGCAGTGACAAGATATTTACAGTTTAAACTGATTAACTTTATTATTATTTTTTTGTAAATATACACGCATATTGAATTTGATGCCTGAAACTTGTTTGAATTAGGATGGGGAAACAAAAGACTGGGAAAGTTGTGGTAATGCTAAAAAAAAAACCCCACCTGTATGGAATGCTTCACAGATTAATTGGTAGCAGGGGAGGTATTATAGGAATTCGAGTTGTAATATATTCTTCATATAATTTTGATATATTCTCACAAAATAACTGATTTATCCTGGTCAAGGTCTGCCAAGAACTATTAGGCAATACACTCTGGAGTACTATTGCTGGGTATAGTGTGCACACCCTGACACCAAGCCAGTTCACCTACTAGCATGCTCTGGCTCATCCTAGTGCAAAATAAAACAGTTATTAACTTGAGCTCCATGGGATCCTAGAGGTGTCAGGTGACAATGATACCATCTCGACTACCATGCTGCCCTTGTAGATTTGAAAGATTTTTTTAGTTTCTGTTGTAACTGTAGTTCCACATTTTGCTGAACATCTACCATTTTCACACTCCTTTAGCATATTTTTATTACCCTTTTTTATTCTTATCACAACCAGAAAATATCACCTGTGTGTTGGGATTGATTAGAAACCTGACTTAAAAGGAAGGTCCCATGGTGCTAACTGACATTCAGCCGCCTTTAAATCCATCTCATAAATGTTAGGCCAACACTCTATAAGGAGATCTGGCCGGGCCATATATAAGCTGAGAGATTTTGAGATTTTATTTAGTTTCAGTTTTGGTGTAACTTGTCCACAGTAGTATCCTAATTGCAGATTCAGTTGAGATAATTACCAGTACATGTTGTGGCTCCTTTAACTTAAACAATAACAGAATTACAGGACTTATATCTCTCTGCTCTTCCTGTGTGACAGAGTCGAACACTAATTGCTTTCCTATTATGGCTGACAAGCTAGAACCTGCCTCAGCACAGTGCTTTTTTAACCAAATGTTTTCCTCTACTACTTACAATATGTGATGTTCGTGGTAGTGATCATTGGTAATTTGGTTTATGGAAGATAGCAAAAGCTTGTATTCATAGAGGGGGAACCCAGAGTTGAACTAAAGAGCCCTTGAGCTGCTGGCAAATGTTCTACTACTGAGTTATACCCCCTTCAAGCATGTAATTTCTCCAGCTCATAAATGTCACCTTGCATGTCTAGGTTGCTGTAAATGGAAAACAAAAAAAAAGTCCTTGTTTTTTATAAACAGGTCTTAGTACGCCAATCAAGTAGGGCCAATCTAATAGAACACGCATGTAATTGATACTGTTTTTCAGGGAACTTCCAGTATCCCTTTATCCTGCACAGGGTCATGGTGCATCTGTACTTGGATAGAGTCAGGTTAAAAGAGTCAAGGAACGGGATTAGCAAGGTGGTGGGAGAAGCTGAACCACTGAACTCTGAAAATGTCCAACAACAGCTCTCAGCACTGACCCTGCGTCTGTCTAGAACGGACTGGGACAGATTACACAGTACAAACCTGAATGAGTCCAACTGTCACTTTGAAAAACAAATGGACTGTTTTTATATCATACCTGAGACTCCACACACTATGCGTCAATCTGCTCCAAGGCTTCCATCTTTTAAGATTAAAACAGATATTAATTTTCACAATGTCTGCTGCCTCAGTTTTTATGATGACAATTTACATATACTTCAGAATGTTATGAAAAGATATCAGATGAATTGCAATTAATGCAATGAGAGTGTTGACAAGAACAAGGCTGGAAATCATTCTGTCTTCTGTCATACTTATTGAGTTAGAAAAGCAGACTGGATGCTTTAAAAGGAACATGATGCTTGAAATCATTGTTCTTCCACTGTTAACCATCGTTACCTGCAAGGAAACACATGCAGTTATCATTGCTTTACATGCTTGCTGCTAGTAAGATAATTTTCAAATCAATCATTTACCCGATCATCAAGAACTTCAAGGAGAAAGGTTCAATTGTTGTGAAGAAGGCTTCAGGGTGCCCAAGATAGTCCATCAAATGCAATGACCGTTTCCTAAAGTTGATCCAGCTGCATGATCGGGGCACCACCAATGCAGAGCCAGCTCAGGAATGGGAGCAGGCAGGTGTGAGTGCATCTGCACGCAGAGTGAGGCAAAGACCTTTGAAGGACGCCCTGGTGTAAAGAAGGGCAGCAAAGAAGCCGCTTCTCTGCAAGAAAAACATCAGATACAGATTGATATTCTACAAAAGGTACAGGGACTGGACTGCTGAGGACTGGGGTAATAATTTTCTCTGATGAATCCCCTTTCCAATTGTTTGGGGCATTTGGGGAAAAAAGATTGTCTGGTGAAGAAAAGGCAAGATGAATCTGTCTCTGCACAATGCAAATACACACTCCTGGAATGCTGCACGCACACTGACATCAAACCAATCCAACAGGTTTGAGAGGAAACTGGAGAACCCAGGGAAAACATTCCATGACATTTTTTTTTTTAGATTTGAAAGTTTTTGCTTCTATTGTTATTGTTTAATGCATTGTTTGTTATTATAAGGGACAAGCAGGGAGCACCCAGATTTGAACTGAAGACTACTTGATCTGCAGTCAAACGCTCTACCACTGAGCTATACCCCCTTACACATACAGGGCTCATTTGTGCTGCTCTCGAGCATCACCTTGTAACCACATAGACGTCTAAGGACGTGTTCTTCAAGGATGCATTTCTAACATGCCCCGTCATCAAATGTCGCCGAAGGTCTGTTCCAAATTGAGGATCCACAATCCGCAATGTTTAGTATCCTTCGGAATTTTACCAAGATCAGAGTCTTTCATTCAGAGAATTTTCTAGGATGCATGTCTGGA
>JAQLOM010000008.1:4193763-4204136 GCA_030068315.1 Chrysichthys thysi | reverse complement strand
TAGATTGGTGACCTGCCCAGGGCGTATCCCGCCTCTCACCCGATGTCAGCTGGGATTGGTGCCAGCTTCCCCCCGCGGCCCTGACCAGGATTAAGCGGAAACAGACGAACGAACGAACATAGGCCAACCACCTATCAGGTGTGCTATAGAACATGAGGTGGGAACATTAATTCAATTCAATTTTATTTATATAGTGCTTTTAACAATGGACATTGCCACAAAGCAGCTTCACACTATATAGAGTCCAATTAAAAGTTTATTAACCTACAAACATATCTATAAGAATATATACATCCTCATATACCCCTAATGAGCAAACCCGTGGCGACGGGGGCAAGGAAAACAAGAGGAAGAAATCAAGAGAGGAACCAGACTCAACAGGGAACCCATCCTCATTCAGGGGACACTGGATAGTGCCATTATAACCAACTCACATCTGTATTCATGTGTTATATGGGCCAAAAGTCCAGCTGTGTAGCACCAGATTCACTGGAGTTTAAATGTAAAGTCTGTGCTGTTTAACGGATTACTGAGGATGATTCGAGTGCAAGACAGTTTGTGGTAATTCAAGGCCTGAGCCATCAAGTGCATACCCAACAGGCACCTTGTAATATTCGAAGAGAAATGGCTGCGTATTATAGCATAATTAGGAACTTTTATTGGTCAATATCCTGCATGAGGATCTTATGAAGTGATCTGTGAACATCTACAGTAGTAAACGGAAGAAGACGAACAAGAAGAAAAAGGAGAAAGATAATAAAGGCAAAATAGCTGTTTTATGAAAATACAAAAAAAAATTAAAAAATATACACACCTGTGTCTTGTCGTTTTACAGTACAAACCATTCGTGTACTGCGATATAAAAACTATTTACACGGTTATCAGTGTGACACAAACTGATTTTTCATGGGAAAATTATTCGTCCCTGGCATGAAACAAAACACATGACAAAAGTTACAAGTGTAACTGCATTCTTGGCAAGATAAGCTAAAAAACAAACAAAAAAAAACCCCAGAGGAATTTCTATGACACACCACCTCATGTCCTAATGCTGGCATTGAGGAAGTATCTGCATATCATATTAGACAGTATCTGCAACGAGTTTCACCATCAGGTGACTCAGTATTGATACTGGTATGATGTAATTGGGTAAAAAGTGAGGTTAATAACCGAGTCTGTTTTTTTCCATCACACAGGGTAGTACACCACCACATCCTGCTTGGCCAGGGTCAACGGTTTATTCCCTTTCACCCCACCGTGTTCTTCTTTCTGGGTTGTTCATGCAGAGATTCTTGATAGCATTCTCGAGGCATCTCAAGACACCACGTGCACGGCCGTGTGTGTGTGTACATCACTTACTTGGGGAATAGATGGCACCAGGATGCACTATGGGAAGAAGGCAAGTCGGCAAAGGATATGGATATAAGAAGATAAAGGCAAGCAAATCGAAAAAGAAGAAAAGAAGGTATAAAAGAGAGAACTCCATGCCAATGGCGTCAACAGGGCTGGCCCAAACACAAGTCTAGTCCTTATGGTTAATAATTTGTATGTACCCTTAAAATATACTTCAAACAGGAAGGAAGCTGTTGAAGAAAAAGAAAAGTATTCAGATATAAAGACTCATGAGTTTTCAGCCTTCGGGTGCCTCAGGTGTTATGGTGGTGTGGGTATCATCATACTGTGAGTAAGAGCACCTTCATGTGGCCTAAGCAATTTTCAGGTATTAAATCTTTGATAAGTAAGTTATAAAACAAGACACACCAAACTGTTCTAAGAAAATGATCAACTGGGTCATGTTGTGGCACACAAACTGTAAGTTGCAAAAGTATTTTATTATTATATCTTATTTATTAAAGAACGTCCTCTCATACTTTTAATCCTTTTAGAGTTAGATTTGTGAAACAGCAGCAAGACAAGTTCGTTTGGTGTCTCATGTTATAATAGCTATACATAATTCTTTCCACACCTCATTTTCGCTCCAAGACAAATAAAATGCAGCTTGTAAAGATGGCCAGAAACCGAAGCACTCCCTTCATCCTGAAGACTGTCCCATGTCAGAAATCATAAAGCTTTACCTGTTACACAGCACTGACACTGGACACGTCTTCCATAAAAACATTGTGCAAACTGTTGCCATAGAAATGATGACGTACTAGAAGTGCTGCCAATAATTCAAGAACGGACTGTGTATTTTATTTTTATTTATCCATGACGATCGCATGGAGAAGCCCATGTGTCAGTCCCTAACAGATATTCCTATAAAATTAAACACGCCTTTTGATTTTTATTTTCAATCTTTGTACATCACCTGTTTCAGGAAAAGACAAAAAAAGGACATACATGTTTCTTGTCATTTTACTGTACAAAACATCCTTGTACTCAAATATAAAAAATACAAACAGTTATCAGTGTGACACAAACTGATTGTTCATGGGGGAACTGTTCGTTCCCTGTACAAAACAAAAGAGATGACAAAATTACAAGCGTAATGAAAATTAATGGCTCACAATCATACCTCATACGATGACTGCGTTCTTAACACGTCGAGTTAAGCTAAAAATAATAATAATAATAATAAAATAACGATAAGGAATTTCATGCCACACTAGAGCATCTAATGCTGGCATTGAGGAAGTGAGTATTACACCATATCCACGACGAATCTCACTGCCAGGTGTATGGGGGTACTCATACTGTTCTGATGTAATCGATGAAAAACAAGCTAATAACTGAACCTGTTTTTTTCCATCACATGGGGTAGTTCAACACCACATCCTGCTTGGCCAGCTCCAACAACATAGGATCGTCGAAGAACTTGCTGATACTGACGTCCTCACTCAAACCCTGTGGAGGTCGCAGAAAGGGAGGAAAAAGAAAGAGGTGTGAATGTAAAAGCTACAGGTGGTACTTCATCGGAAAGATAACAGTGGCGGGGACTCAAATGTCTTTGTTTTTAATTATTAAACAAGTTGCTGCTTTCTAAAGCAAAAATCCTGTGAGATGATTTATCAACAGCTAGAACACTGAAGAAGACCAGAAAGCAAGAGAGAAAGATGATAAAGGCAAAACACTAAAACTGAACGAGAAGGAAAAAGCAAAAGATTATAAAGTGAAAAAAGATGAAAGGCATGAACGAATAATGACTTGGTGCCAACGGATATGCTTCAACCACAAGTCTAACCCTTTTTGTTACGAACCTATATGTCAGAAATACCCTTAAAATAATCTTCAAGTAGGAAGGAAGCTACTGAATCAAAAGGAAGCTATTGAGAAAATCTCAGACAGAAGCACAGACCGACACAGGTAATGGATGGACTGAGGGCAGAAATACTACATAGCCAGAAAACAGGCCTTAAGCTCCTGAAAATGAAGATGTCAACAACTTGTACACAGAGGAAGATGAGAAGAGACAGAAACAGAGGAGCAGCATAAAAAAAAGAGACAGAAGAAGAAAGGATAAAAGGAGACTAGTCTTCGAGTGTTCTCGTGATCTCCTAAAAAAACAAAAAAACAAAAAAAAACCTTCAAACAGGACGGACGCTATTAAAGGAAAACTACTGACCCCACTGTGACCTTGATCTCGTTTCTAATCAGTTCATCTTTTGGTTACGGTGATAACTCCATACACACCGATCAGCCATGACATTAAAACTCTGACCTGAGACGTTAGCAGCAGATCTTTTAAAACCTGGAAATCGCAAGTTGGGGCCTCTATGGATTTGCCAGGGATCTGATTGAAATCTGGAGAATCTGAAGGCCAAGTCAACGCCACCTTGAACTCTTTGCTCTCCATGTTCCTCAAAGCATTCCTGAGCAAATTTTGCACGTGGCAGGACACATTATCCTCTTAAAAGAGGCCACTGACATAAAGGGAATAAAGGAGTGTACATGCTCTGACTGCAACAATGCAAAGGTAGGTGGTTCATATCAAGTTCAGATTCACATGAATGCCAGGACGCAAGGATTCCCAACAGAACATTGCCCAGAGCATCACACTGCCTCTGCCGGCTTGCTTTCTTCCCATAATGCACGGTGCTCTTCCCCAGATAAGCAATGCGTGCACACGAAAACGGCCATGCACGTGATATCTAACGAGAACGCTGACGAGAATCTCTGCACGGACAACCCAAAACCAGAATAAGACGACAATGGGGTGTGTGTGTGTGTGTGTGTTGGGGGACAAAAAAGAAAAGAAAGGGAATAAAAAAAATGGCAAAACTCTTTCAGGCATTTGTGTGTTGTGTTTGTTCAGAGGAAACACGGTGACTCAGAAGCTTTCCAAAAACAGAAAAGCTTACAGCAGGACTGCAAGAGAAGGGCTTGTCGTAGTAGTTCCAGTGACATCATTGATATGGTAATCAGTCGCCGGCAATGAATGACTTTATTGATTAGTTGAGCAGCTGTTTAGCCAGCAGCAGCAATTCATTAAGTGAGGAAAGCGTTTAAACAATGGAGCATAGACTGGTGGATGGAGATGCATCACAGCGATACGGTTAAGAACATGCATGGATACAGAACCACAGTGCAGGACCACTGGGGGAAAAGGAAGCTCTTTTTTTTTTTTTTTTTAACCCCTCGGTTATGATGATTACGCCTTTGAAAACAATTTGGTAAGCATGACCACGGAAAACTCCAAAACAGTAATTCTTCTCGGAAGGAGGACGGATTTTCCTTTCTTTTCCTTTGCAGGAAGTGGCCTCCGCATCTCGCCAATGTAAAAATGTCCTCTGCTGTTCTGTGTCCACATCCACAACGTCAAAACCCCGTGGACTGTTCTACCAGAATAAGAGTTACAGCTCTGGAGGTGTTCCTAATATTTATACAGAGGCTTTGTGTGAAGGTCTGTTACACTGGTGTAAGGCTAACCAGGCTAAAATATTTAGCAGTTATCCTTCTGATTTGTAGCACAGACATCTTAGCCATCATCCTGGTACGTGTTAAATCTTAAAATATTCCTTGATGCGTCGTAAATTCGGTTTATTATTTCTGAAAGACTGCTGAAGAGAACAAGAGGAATGGTTTGATTAACTAAGTATTACAGGCAGGGCTGATTCGATTTCTCCTAAAATGACATTTTTATCTACGATATGGAATAACTGCTAAAGGAACACACACAGGTTTTAGCCCTAGGCCTTAGAAACCTCTCAGAAGGACTGAGGGAGAGAGTATCTCACCTTGCGTCTACGAGTTTTGATCATGAACTCTCTGGCGAGATGAGGGGCGGGCTGAGGCTCTAATGGCCGGATCACGATGCTCTTGTCCAGAGGATCACCAGGAACAATCTACAGAAAGGAAATAAATATATAAATAAAAAGACAGTAAGACAGAAATGGGAAAAAATGACATTTTGCACCAGCTTATACTTTAAAAGTGTGAAGCGAAAACCTCTAATACTTCGGCACACGCGCTCCATGTGACAGGATTTTAGTCAGACATAATCTGCTGATTCAGAGCTTCACTATGCAACATCATAACACATTAAGAGTCTACTCAAACACACGCACGCGTGCACACACACAAAGTGAGGGTGGCCGCTTGCATGCGTGTCTGCGAGGGTGTGTGCATGGGTGTGTGTGTGTGGGATTATTTTTTTTAGAAGACTTCTTAAGCCTTTTTCTCTTCATAAGCAGAAATTCCACTTCAGAAGATTAGGGGTTGAAATGACAGGGCTGACAGAGAGTCACTGATCTACTCAGCTCTACGCTCGGATGAGATTCCGTCACACTCCTAAATAACTTTGAATAAAACTATTTGCCAAACAGTGCATGTAAACGGTAAAGGTAATTAGGATCCGACAACGCAGATCTGTTTTCACATTACATCTCAAATTGCAAAAGCTTCCTAAGGCTTTGTCTCCCCCTTTACCTTTTGTACTAAATATCTAATTTACTGCCTAATAGCATGTCACGTTTCACACCAACTCACAGAAAATACTACTGTGCCAAATGTTTACACTTGAGGGGGGCGCTGTTGAGCCGGTAATAAAGTAGGACGTGTGTTTGGGAGCTCCCGCTCATCTGGATTAAAATACCATTTTGTGCGTGTTCATAATTTTATCTTTGCTTGATAGTGTTTCTGGTATACTTCGCCATCCTTGAATCGAACAAGAATGTCCGGGAAGGGCAGTAAAGCTCGGGCCACAACTCAAGTGAGGCCTAGACCACAAGCTACATCCACGCCCTCCTCACCTGTTAAGCCGACCTCTCCCCGGGCTGAGCTTGCAAGTGATATCGAAACGCTCAAACTGGAGTTATTAGCTGCAGTGAGGAAAGAGATCGCGGATATTTTTTAAGTCCAAGCTTCAGAAGGCACTTGGAGGTGCCCGGTCAAACATCAGCCTTGACCTGCGGGCTCTAAAATCACAACCAGTGTCCGATAAGGCCACTGCCGAGGCCAACGCGTCAGCTCTGAAAAGCATTGTGGGGGAAATGGAGCGATCGCTCATTAGTTGCTCAAATGTTTACACTTGAACCAGTCCAACTCTGGTGAAAACATGATACACTGAAGCACTCTTGTATCCCAGCACTGTTCAGCGTTCAGTTCTGATTCAACTCTGTAACATGGCAGCAATTCAGTATTGTTTGTTTAGAAACGGCTAATTCACAGGGACTTGTATGTCAGATGCTCCACATAAAATGCTCTGGATTAAGAATGTGTGAAACTGTTGATGAGATGAAGTTCCCGCTTTCACGTTCTTCTTTTATTCCTCAAAAGTAGCAATGTGTGAAAGTTATTTTGATGGTGAAGACCAAATAATTCCAGAATAAACTCTATACAGACCAGCTCTTGTCTTTTTGACTTTCATTTCAAGCCCTGAATCACCAATCATTTAAGGGTGAGTGTCCTTGTAGGGTTTTTATTTATTTATTTAAATGAAGCTCTCGGATGAAACCAGCGCCATGTCTGCCAACGAAAAACGCTATATGGAGACAGGCCTGCAGCGTTCCCCAGCGCTCCGTCAGCACTTTTCTCCTGGAAAAAAAATGCTACGTGGACACAAACCTTAATCTGTGAATTATTTAAAAAAAAATAAAACACCTTTATATATGTAATAGTGTGTGTTCGTGTGTACCTGCCAGTGGTGGAACACACTGAGTGCGAAGGCTTGTCCTTGTGTGTGTGTACGCAGATCAGTCTCAAACCCAAATGAGTCAATTGCAGGAATGAAAGCCTTGATGGTGTACAGTGGTGAACCGGGGATTGGTGCATCCTGTGTCACATGACCTCTGAAACACAAATCATCATCGACTTCATTACAAATAGTAGAGCCATGCTACGCTCATGCAGCACTCATCAGTTACTATAAGAGTGAGTCATTTACTCACAATTTAAGAGAGTGCTGCAAGTGGGGTGTGTGTGTGTGTGTGTGTGTGTGTGTGCATGCATGTATGCTAGAATCAGCAGCATCAGCAGCAGCCTAATCTCATCCATCCGTGTGTGTATGACGTGTTACCTCCTGCGTGCCAGTACAGTGTAAACAGCCGATACACAATCAGCAGGAGCTTGAACCTCCACAAAGTAATAGGGCTCCATCAGCCTGGGTGTAGCCTGAAACCAACCAATCAGAGCAAAGCGCTGAGTACTGGCACAGAATCAAGAGTAACAGAGAGCTGGAGCTCATCAATTAGCATATTGGTTAGAAATGAAAACACTCCAATACACCTAATGGAAGCAGTGATGACTCTGCAGGGAGAATGATGGCGAGCGTATCACACAGAGAACAGCAGACACTACTCACCATGAGGAAGGCGGAATACACGACTCTTCTTGCTGTGGGAATGACCTGGCCGCCTCCTCTGTGTAACGGCTCCTGAGCTATGACCGCATCCAGGATCTTAAACTTCACATTTCTGATGGCTGCAGCGAAACACACATGGTACAGTGTTCCCACGTCAACATCATTTCTGATGATCGTTTACTCCTGATTACATCGCTAGTTTAATACAGGAGGTCCTCGGGTTACAACAGTCTCCACATACGACGTGACGGGTTTACGACGCTGGCTTCCATAAAAACGTGAAAAAAATGAAACAGGAGTGTTTCGGTTTATGCTGTTAGCGCCGTAATTACGGGCTACGTGGGCGAACTAGTTTGGGTGCGCGCAGCGGAAGAATACGCAGTAACATGGCATATGGCTGAGGAAGCACAAGTGATCCGTTTGTGTTGCTTTTGTTTGGCTCCTAAACGAAAGTCAAAGTCTTCGGAGGAAGAGGAAGGCCATCACAGTGGAAGTGAAATTAGACATTGTAAAGAGATCAGAAATGGGAGCAACAGCGACGGATATATATATATATATATGTGTGTGTGTGTGTGTCTGCGTGTATATATTTGCATCTGTCTTCCTGTCTTAGTTGTGTTATGTTCTAGATAATGATTTTACAACAGTGTTAGGATAGGTAAGTGACTTAGGCTAGGGTGTGTTTCGACTTGCACCAATATTCGGGTTACATCACTGTTGCAGGAACAGAACTGGTTCATAACCTGAGGATCCCTGTAGAATATTCCATGTGCCTGATAAATTAATAATCATTTTAACAATAAACTAATCATTCTGGTTTTAACAAAAACGGTACGTGCGCACGTATGCTAATCTGCACGGCTAAGCTGTAAGTCAGTGACATCACATCAGACAAAGTGTAAATATGACCAGGAAATGTAACGCGCTGCATAGCTAACACAGCTATGATGCTAGGCTTCCTAGCCTGTCTTGCGCTGCTCACACTCTGTGTCCTTGAACACGTCATCAACATGAATACCGGAAAAGCCAGTAACCCAGCCAATCTGAGTGGTTTTGCTGCGATTGCGCAACCAGAAAAGTCCAAAGCAGAGTTAGGGTGCAGATTAGCCGCCGCGATTAGCATAAATACCCATATACCTAAGTTAAGCACACTGCATGGTGTTGAGTTACACTAGCTTGTTGATCGCATCTCTGTTAACTTTCCGGCTCACTGTCTCCCCCTAGACATTGAAGTCAGGTAGGACAACAAATCACCCCTGCCTAGTAAAGCGATCAGTTTGATGTTGTGAAATAGGAGTGGTATTGGTGCATGGTATCGGCACTTAATGTACGAATACGAGTATTTTAGCAAAGTATCGGCCCGATACTGGTATCGGTGCAACCCTAATTTTAAGGGTCTGGTTTAGGATAAAAAAGGCCAACTTAGCAAAGCCATTCAAAAGAAGAATGTTACATCAATGCGATTTCAGTCTGAAAAGGATGGAGTTATATAATAATAATAATAATAATATAAATAATTGATCACGGTCATTGGCCTTTTTCTTTTTTAAGTATCAAGTAATGTTATTAAACCTAAAAGGAATGCTGGATGAGTGCAAAAGCCATGAACAAACGTTATAAAGACACAGCTTAATAGTCGCGGTTATAAACTGAATACCTTACTCATGAAGTGTTAAATTAAACAGGATGTAAATTAAGTTAACAAAGTGTTTGCTTTCAACACAAACAAAGGGAGGTGATTAGAATGAACTCGAACAACATTGTCATTTCAGGGTAGAGCCAGATGTTACAATGCTGGAAATGTACTTTTGTTTGAGATGCATGCGAAAAGGAAACTGGTTATGGTTCAGAAAAATGTGGAAGCTTGCCCACTGAGATGGGTTTCTCAGCACACCACCCAAATCTACCTGGTGTTGATTGACAGGTATTCAACTGACTTACGTTCATCACACAGAGGACCTTCTCTAGTTCCCCACTGGAAGCCCTGAACGATGCTGTCCTTGACTGAGCCAAGTAGAGCTTTGTCCACCTACACACACACACACACACACACACACACACACACACACACACAAAATATTAAAACATGCCACAAGTTTGAAAAGAAAGAGCAGACAGGAGCTGTCAACATCTTTCACACTTCCTCTCCCACACACAAAACAATGCAAGTCTAAAACAAACTTGCCTGATTACACACCACAAGTAAAAAAAAATACATCCTCAGGCTCTCCAAAAGGTTCTTGTTTGACAGCCTGTTTATACAACATATTTCCCTGCTATTTTACCGTACATTACATTCATACCTCAGAGGGCAGCGTGTCGTCTACCAAGATGTTGGGTCCAGTGGTGTCGGGTCCGAAAGCCCAGATGGATCGAGCTGCCAGCAAATCCCAGTCATACTTGGTCTGGAAGAACTCTCCTAACTTCTTTCTGGAGACAGAAAAAGAAAACAGAGTTGACAGATTGGAAGGCTGTGCACTAAATGGGGTGTGACATCTGCACTGGCTACACAGAAGTACACATGCGGGTCTCTTCAACTCCAGATTGCATCACAGCTGAGCTCCATTACACACACACACACACACACACACACACACACACACACACACACACACACACACACACACACACACAC
>JAQLOM010000008.1:4139803-4153550 GCA_030068315.1 Chrysichthys thysi | reverse complement strand
TTTGTCTCTCATAGTTGAGGTATACCTATGATGAAAATTACAGGCCTCTCTCATCTTTTTAAGTGGGAGAACTTGCAGAATTGGTGGCTGACTAAATACTTTTTTGCCCCACTGTACTTGCTTAGAAATCAATAAATCATACATTTGTATGGCTCATTTGTGGTTCTGATTCTGTAATCAGTGGAGTCCTGCTCATGCAGTTGTTTGTGTCCCTCAATTATAGATACAGTGTGACATCTACTGGCCCAAATCTAGAAATGACAGTAAATACAGTAAAACATATCATATGCAGATCCGTAAAAATGGACACTGAATGTGTCGGCAAAGCGTCTTTGAAAATTGTTAGCTGCTTATATGTTTAGTATATAAAAGAAGAATTCCAGAAAAGTTGGGACGTTATTTAAATTTGAACAAAATGAAAACTAAAAGCCTTTCAAATCACATGAGGCAATATTTTATTCACAACAGAACACAGATAACAAAACAAATGCTCAGACTGGGAAATTTGACAATTTTACGCACAAAATGAGCTCATTTCAAATTTGATGCTTGCTACGAGTCCCAAAAAAGTCGTGTTTTTATACTATCCAGCTTCTGGGCCTTATACAATACTGCATAAGTGTATAAAAGAAGAACAAATGTGGGGATAATTCCAAGGACCCTAGGGGAATAATCCTCATTTTACAGAGGTCCAAGAAGACCCCAGGGAATAAAAATCTTCTGGATCAGTGAGCCAAAATTCCCATTGGAGGCTCTGGATGCATCCATCTGTCACCGCTCTGGCACTCATTTGTGATGCCATGAGCACCGTTTTGTGTATTCTACAAATTCTCCTAATATTTAAGCTTTTTTTCTCTCCCAGATACTCAGCTGTTTGGATTAATGCTGGGAATGTAGAGGTCTTTTGCCAGTGGTTTGCTTTATACTGTAAGTATATAATTCCTGTGTGTGGTCCACATATCACTCTGCACCTTTTTCCAGTTTCAGACCGAAATGAGTGGCGCAGGTTGTGTGTTTTTTCTGGGTTTTTACATCAATACAATAGGAGCAAGTGTGTGAATTTAATGTGGCTTGCCTACTAGTGGCTTTACTAGAAATATATTCAGACAGTATTCCAGGAAGTTCCATGAAATATTTAAACGATTATCCTTTATCCCTACAGGGGCAAAAGACAACGCAGAGAAGATTCATTATAGCCACAAGGGCCCAGAGGGAACAAACAAGGAAAGAGGGATGGGAGTTTCACCCACTGAGGTCCTGAAGAAGACAAGCCACAGGGGGCGAGAAACAGTCTCAAAAACACAGAAATAAATTAAATACGCAGCATGTCTGCTGTCCGCACTAGCATAAACTCCATTTCAGTTTTAATACAAGCAAACAATACAATCTATTTGGTTTCACAGTGATATCACAGAACCATAGAGGCGTTCATGACTAGGAAATGGTCATTGTGTTAAACTACATTCAAGGGTTTTTAACATTGTTGTCCAATATCTAATGCACTAAACGTGACTGAAGGTTTAAATATCTACTTGCGCATTACAGTTTTTATTAATATCAGTGTTGAAAATGCCAATAATATATATATATATATATATATATACACATATGGAAAGTTTTCATCTTCAGATCTTCTTTTCTCTCTAATGCATTGTTTTTGGTTTGTATCATGGTGAATGTTGCAAGGTAATAGATGTTCACTGAATTCTTGTATGAATTCTTAAGTTAAAAGGTGTTTGAAAGTTAAGCTCCAAATCTATAGAATTTTGTCCTTTCAGAGGTTTTTTTTTTTTTAAGGGTCATATTAATCCATCACATCCTTCAGGAAAATCATTAAAAATCACCACAATTGCTTCTGTGTTGGAAAATTATTTTTAAAAACCCACAAAACTTTTTTCCTGTAGAGTGATGATGCTTGTAGTATTGAGTGCATGTTATATAAAATCACATATTTTAAAAATTTATTGAACGAGTTCAACAACTGCCCCTCACAGACATGAACACTTTTCCACATCGTCCCCACGCAAGACGATGTACTTGTATCGCTCCAATAGCTTCCGTATTCCCACAGAGAAAAAGATTTTCGACTGTCCTCGAAGTCAGGTGAGTGCCGCTTCTTTTTCGTCATCAGAGTTGAATCTACGACCACGCAGCGCTTCCTTCAGTGGATCAAAGATGTGAGAATCTCTCAGCATCAGATCCAGGCTGTAAGGAGGACATTGAAGACCCTCTCTGTGGCTGCTGCACGATTATGTGCATTGTCATGGTGCAGAAAGATTGTTTTTGACAGTATTCCTCTTCTTTTGCTGTGAATTGCAAGTTTAAGTTCATTTCACAGCAATGCACTAATTTGCTCCGTTCATCATTTGCCCATGCCCTTGGAAAGGGATGTGGGAGGCTGACATTTGAATTTCTTCTTTGCTGGAGAAGATGGACATCTCCACTCCATTCTTTGTCTTTTGCTCTCTGGGTTATCTCATAATTTAAAAAATAAATAAATAAAATAAATTGCGTCTAGATTTAGAGAACAAAGTACTACACCGCATCCTTCTCAAGAGAGGAAGTATGCAAATGACTTACAACACACTGATTTTTTTATTTATTTATTTTTTTATTCTGAATTTTTATTTTACTCATAAAAAAAAAAAAAAGTCAGGTTAAGCAGTAGTTAAATTTAGAATGAACTAAAAATGCTATAAAAATAACTTCTAGCAAATATGTGACAAGACCAGGGACAGACCAAAGAAAGATCTCAGCACCATAAGACACAACAACTAAAAACAAACCCATTACCTTCATGTATAAATATTAAAAATGAAATCAATTCCATGTACAACACACAAAATTTGTGAAAAGTGCAAACAGGGACACAGATCTTTCTATTTGCTGCCCGATTCAAAAAGCTTCTTTCTCTCCTGGACAGAGAGATGTTCCCTCAGACTCTGAGAAGCAAAACAAATAGTTAAAACCATTTCAGTCTCCTGTTATTGCTCAAAATACGGTTCAAAGAGTTCTAACCTTGGATCTGGTTGGTGGGTTTGGTTTAGTACAGTTTTTCATGAAGTCAGGATTACTTCTTGACTTCATCACATCTATAAACACACAATTACCGTTTGTAAATTTTATTGAAGGAGCAGGGACACACAAATTTATGAGTGTGTTTACTCACCATAACTTTGGCTCCGTTGTCTGAAAGTCTCAACACTGCGCTTAACACAGGCAGTTTGACATTTAACTCCTGAAACACTCAACTCATTCAGCAGCTTCTTACAATGCTGAAAAACACAATGAGAATCCCTGCCAATTTCTTCAGTGAAAACGTACGTATACAGCGTCCGTTTTTAAACATAAGAATTTAGCAAGTCAAAATCAAAAAGAAATCTTACTCTGCTTGCAGCCTGCAGCTCCTCCTTTAGCGAGCTGATCTCTTGCTTCAGACACTGAATTTCTGAATCCTTCACTCTTAATGCCACCTAAAACACACATACACTTTGTACATTTTTCACTTACAACCTTATGTCGAATCTATGAATTGGATCAAGGGCCAGCCAAAACGCTAATCCAGTTCCAAAACTCAAACCTGAACCCTCTGAAACCATGTTATTAATCTCCAAAATCACAAACCGCACAATGGGTACAAGATCATATAGTATTCTTACTACAGCAAGATTTTAACCAAGTATTTTACCTAAACTGTTTCTTTTTACTTTTAACTATTGTTAGTAATAAAGAATCTCTCATACATTGCTAAGCCCAGTTTAAGGTCAAGATGTGGATTATACGGGTTTTTTTCTTCTTTTTTATGATGGACTATGAATTATCATTTTGGATTGGGAGAAGCCATCGAACATCATCATGGAGTCAGAGATATCCCAGTTTGGTGGCAAAAATGTGCAACTAGCAACCTGGGCCAAAGCCCCATGTCCAGAACAGTCTTTAGTACTGTCTGTATATACCGGACATGGACTTGCTAGGCTAAGCAGAGTTACTGCTGCCATCCCAAAAGTTGATTTTCCTAGAACTGCCCATCCCCAAGTGCTTTACAACTGCAGTTTCCCCAATATGATTATTTAATTACAGAATGTCATACTATATTTAGCTTCTAGTTGCATCTAAATGTTGTGGAGCTTTTGAGAAACAACTTCCAGTTGTCACCAACAGCTATAAGCACTCATTCCCTCACCAGCCTCTCTTCTGAAGTTAAAAAGACAAGACAAAATGTAACTTGTCAGGTCACCAAGAAACTGCAAAAAGCAAAGTCCTCCATTATTGTAAAAAAAAAAAAAAAAAAAAAAATAAAAAAAAAAAAAAAAAAACCCCCACAAACAAAACCAGAACACATTCTTTCCAACTCCGTTACAAAGTGCAGAAACTGGAGACTCCTTCCAAAAATGCTAAACAAACATGTCCTCACAGAAAGGCTCCCATTCAAGTTGCTGCCCTTTATATTCATTACAGCTGAACTGTCCAAGCCCACCTTCTGATCATATTTGAGTATCCAACAGTGCTGTGGTATAATTACCAATGAAACTTATAAACTATGCTCCAGAGTATACCAGTGGTGTGTAGTGAATGATTTTACCTCTAGCTGAATCACAGATTGCTCCTCTGGGTCCACGCCTCCATTCACACAAGACTGCATTAGGGAGAGTTCAGCTACCAAGCGCTTATTTAGCTCCTAGAAAACACACACGTACGATATAGTGGTGGTTCTGATGTTGCTTCTGAGAATCAGCAAACTCGCAACAAGGTGCACAAGTTAATAACGTTCTCGCACTATACACTGCTTTTCTATTGCAGGTAGCAGGGAAGCTGGAGCCAATCTCAGCTGCCTAGGGTGCTAAAGGTGGGGTATACACACTGGACAAGTCACCAAACTAATCACAGGGCCAACACAGAGACAGCCATTCACACACACACCTATGGGCCATTTAGAGTAGCCAATCAACATGATCCATAGGTCTTTGTACTGTGGGAGGAAACAAGAGTACCCCAAGGAAACCCAGGGATTGAACCCAGGACCTTCATGCTGTGAGGCGACAGTGCTAACTATCACAGGGATACCATCCTAAATCCTTTTAACATTAATACACAGCACAGGAAATGGTATTATAAACATGGTTAAGAACTCCTTGGTATCACATCTTGAAAAGGAACCAAGACAACAAGCAGCTGGGCAACATGAACTGTGGATGTGTGGATATAAATGCGTGGTCTGTTGATAAGGAATTTACTTGATTGCGTGTGTGGAGTTCCTGGTTTTCTCCCTCTACAGAGCTCAAGGCTTGTCTCTCTGCCTCTATAGCTCGATTTAGGTGTGCATTCTCCAGGCATTTCTTAGAGTACTGCTCAGACAACACATCCAGCTCCCTGTGTAGTGAATCCAACTCGTCTCTGAACACAGAAACCCAAAAGATTAAGGGTCCCTGGTTTCCAGGCATTAAATAATAATGCAACATTCCTGATAAATATTCGTTTGAGCTTTCGATAATACATTTACATATTCTGCTTTAGAATGGTTTATTCTAAATCACATTTACCAGACAAAGCAAATGTAACACGCACACGCACACTTACTTAAACTGGGCACGTAGCTTCTTGATATCTGTGCTGGCTCCATTCTGCTGAGCTTTTTGACTTTTCTCTAGCTCCTCCTTATGAGCTTTGCGCATGGCCTCAATTGCTGCACATGTACACAATAAATCAATGTCCACACATTGTGCAGATATGAAGATGAAAAACTAATCCCCAGCATAGTGATCATATTAATCATCAAAACAATGGAATTATGAACCAGTAAACAAAAAAGTAAAAAAAGCGGAGAAGGAGAAAGAGAAACAGAGTCTGACTGTGCTGTGCTTCATCAAAAAGCATTGACCGACCCAATAAGCAAGCAGTGCTTTCTAGGTGGACACACCAACAAGTCTAGGGTAGGAACACTCTCCAACATTAACACGCAACCTGAGCTTGTTCATATCTACCCAACTCCGCAATGGGTATTTCATGAAACTGGTCTCATGCCTGCAATTGTGGCATTGGTTTCTTCCTGGAGTACACGGTCCTTCTCTTCCAGCAGCTGTTCCACCTCTATCTGGTGTTGGCGCTGCATCTCTTCGATCACCCTCTGATGACTTTGCTCCATACTGTTGAAGCCAAGTTCACAGGTAACCTAATAAAAACACACACATACAAGTCTCTAGACTGCAAAACAACTGTTGTGCTTTGGAATTGGATTACTCCGAAGGCCGGTTAATGTACAAGTATATACACGGCTAACACTCAAGTAGTGACATTTGACACATGGAGCCAAAATGCACTGAAAAACAAATACGTGTCAAAAACATGTAATACAAACAAGTACCTTCAGGGTCTCCAGGTTCTTTTCGTAGGCCTGTCTCAAAGTGTTTGCGTCTCCTCTTTGAATTTCATCTTCCAAACATCTAATCTGTAGCTCCAGCTCACAGATTCTTTCCTTCATACTGACCACTGAAAGCGTCCCATCTCCATTATTCGATTCTGTCGGGGTCGCAGTCTGTGACTGGCTCAGAGTGTAGTCTGCGCTGAGCCGACTCAGCTCTTCTTCATGGATTCGCTGAAGCTCCTGGAGCTTTTTCTCAAACTCCACCTTGAGTTGCTGCACTTCTTGAGCCTTTATCTGCGCAGCCGTTTCAGCCGAGACACGCGCCAGCTTAGATACCTCTATAACCACGCGATCCTCACGCAGCTTTTCCTCATAGTGCTCAGCCTGTTCTTGCAACAGGCCCTCCAGTCTACGGCCCTGGCACACAGCCTGCTCCCACTGATCTCGCAAGAGATCCACTTGCTGCTGTATGGCAACGTGTAGTCGGCTTGTGACGTATATCTGAATTGCCTGGAATAACACAGTCCGCAGGAGGACCGGAGAAAGCTCCGATAGTACACCTGCATCTTCTTCCAGAGGATGCAGCTGCTTGAAGAGGGCCTGAAGCGAACGGGCGTGTGCCTGCAACTCTACAACTAGACTGTCTTTGTCCACAGCTCTTGGGCAGTATCCCATCTTTTCACCTTGCATCTCTCCTTTACATGGTACCAGTTCAGGCAGGCTGGCATCAGATAGCCAGAGTCCTGTTTTAGAACTGGTTTCTTCTTTGGCGTCAAGTTGTGCAACCTTAGACCCAAGATAAAATGGGACATTAAAGGGCTGTAACCCATGCTCTTCCTCCAAGTTATGTAGGTGGTTTGTGTATGTGAGGTATGCCAATTCTGCCTTCATACACATGCTATAGATTTCACGCTCATCCAGTGAGCACCCTGCCTCACCAATCTCCTGATAGCTAGAAAACAACTGTGAGTAGTTCCTTGTGAGTGGCCCCTCATGCCTCCCATCACAAGATTCTCTAAGGGCCATGGTCTGAGATCTCAACTGTGAGATCCCCTCTAGGAGGTTTTTGGTGGGATGCTCTAGTGCAGAAGCCATCTTCTGGATGACCAATGCTTCTAGGAACAGCATTTTGCTGGTCATTGCTTGAGATAGCTGCTTCTCTGGACTCGTACCTTCTTCTTGCAAGCCTTCCTGGAGATCAAAGGTAAGCATCTTCTTATTAACCAAGTTAACCTTAGTATTAGTGGAAGTCTTTTCCAATATGATCTCACAATGCTTTCCATCTGGGATGTCACCTCTAGTACCGGGTCCCAGTAAGTCACTGGGTACCTGCACACCCCATTGATCAACTTTAAGAGAACCAACCTCATCACCAAGTTTTTGCTGCTGTTGCTGGAGATGAACAGTGATCCCTTGAAGCCTCTCCTCAGAGTCACATAACTTGCTCTCCAATGCTTGGATCACAGACATCACTTGCTCCGATTCATCTCCCTGTGAAACTGGTGGTTTCTCCAAATCACCAAACCAAAAATTCCTGACTTGCTCCTTAGTGCTTGGGTTCTCCTGAAGATGGTGGTTGGGATCTTTCAGCCAGTTGTGCTCAGTCATTTTCAGAGTCATCCCTGAGCAACTCACTTTGAGGAACACTTCTTGCAGCTCCTGTTCTCTCCTATTAAGCTTTTCTTGTTGTTGCTCCAACTGCATTTTAAATCGCTCTTCACAAACCCTCTCACAGTTTAGCAGGGTTCCACGCACAAACTCCAACTCCTCACATACTTGCTCGTAGTTATGTTCCATATCATAGTATAGTGTCTCCTCATTCTGTAGCCGTGTTTGCAACCTACTCAACTCACTGTCCGATTCATCCAACTGATTCTGTAGCTCTTGGCACTTTCTTTCCAACTGCTCCACTATGCCCCCTGTTGGCATCTTTTGCACCATTGCCTCCGTTTGCATAAGCCGCTCCTGCAGTTCCTTCCCACGCTTCTCTGCGTGCTCGAGACTATCACTGAGACTCCTCCTCTCCCGTTCTTGACTTTCCTCCAGGAGGCGCAAGTGTCTCTGTAGGTGAACATCTTTCAGAGCTTGTGCCTCTTCTGTAGCCTTCAGACGTCCTAAAACTTCCTCCAGACGACTCCGCAGTTCCTCCAGCGCATTCTCTCGTTCACTAAGGGTGGCCTCAGTTTTCTGCAGTTTTGCCTCAGTTTCACGTAGGTAGTCTACACGGACACTCAGCTCAGTCTGGAGGCGGGCCTCAGAGATTTTATACTCCCTGGCCTCTCTCTCACTTCTCTCATACATGGCCTTCAGTTGTCTATGGAGTGTTTGAAACTCCAGCTCCCACTGCCACTCCGTCTGCACAGACAGTGAGGAACATGTGGCTGGTGATGGTGAGGTGTATCGACCAGTCTGAAACAGACCAATAACCTAGATTAATATACAGCATACGGTAGCTATGTATAGTAATATGGGTGATATTTGATGGACTGGACAGTTCCTCACAGTATTGACATCATTGTCTTATTGCTCAGCCCTACATAGGCAGTGAGCCTGGAGGCAAAATAATCTGAGTTTATTTATAAATATATTTTACAACAGGTTATTTATTAAATTTAATGACTGTCAGCAAATGAGAAAACTGTTCATCACACTGATTCAGGCTGCAGGTACCTCTTTCTTTGCTTCCATCTGTGTGTTGGAAACGTCATTAAAGACATCCACACCATCAACCTCTGCTTTCTTCTGATCACTTGGTTTACCAGGGACAATACTGGATCTCCCCATGTGCGGGGAGGAGTTTGCAGGCTTTGTACAGTGTGAAGTCTGGCCCACCTCAGAATGCACCACCATGATGGAGCTTGCAGGAGGTTCTTCAGGAGATGCTGCGGGTGCAGGGGGCACGGAATAACCACAGACAAACTCGGATTCCATTTCTGACTGCCTGCTGAGGGTCTCCCTTTTCTTCCGCATGTGACTAAATTCAGCCCAGTCAAAGGTTTTATAACGCCCCTCTCTGCGTCGTTCGTTGACACTGCTCCTCTTCTTCTCTGAACATGAGGAGTTTGATGCAGAGGGCCATTTACATTCAGAAATCATGTCTATTGGCACCTTATGAGAAAGAGAGCTGGAAAAGAATGAAAGAAAAAAAAAAAAAAGAGATCGTCATTTCACAACTATATAATGCATAGCTCGAGGAAATTAATTGGTATCAGCTAGGATTAGTTATACAAACTAAATCATCTTATGTATGTTCCTTCGTCTAAACAACATGGAAGACTTTAAAAACCTGTTAATGACTGAGGTTTGTACCATGTGACATCAGGGGCAACAGATGTCTGAACATTTCTCATGACTGCCTGAATCCAGTTCCGGCGAATCCCATGGGTCATTGCACACAGTGTAAAAACTCCATCTTTAGTCTGCAAGAGGTTCATGGACATGATCAAATCAAATACTTTCATAGCGGTACTAGCCATTTTTAAAGCAAGTAGTATGTGTAAAATAGGGAATTCAATCCTGTAGTGTACTATTAGTAATGTATGGTCCTGCCTTCCAAAAATAAAAGTGTACAGTGGGGGGACAATACATTTTGAATAATTGTAATAACTCTTGAACTGCTGCTCATATAGGGTTTGGACGAGTGGGGTGGGGATGCGAGCAGTCTACGAGCGGGCTGGGGCAAAAAACCTTTATAATTTTGGTGGCCAGTGCAGACACGCACACCAGCAACATTTGCATGGGTTTTGCCATGCTTACGGTAACCTATCATTGTCCGACGAGGCTGTGATTGGAATGCGGGCCTGGAGCTGTCCCGGACGGGACAAGTCAAAATCACCCATTTTCCGGGACATCCCGCGTAATTCAGGACAGTTGGCAACCCTAAGGGCAAGGGAAGTGAACTTGCTGATGGCTTCCCTAATAAGTATAGTTACCTGGTGTTAAAAATACATACATCTCATTTTAACCAAGCTAAACACAAGCTTAATACATTTTGTTTCGCATTAAAAGGCCCTCTACGTAGGATTTGACCAAGTGAATGCCCCTCCCCTTACTCCTCCCTTTTTGCAAGCACGTATTCGAACACACGGCGGCCATCAGATACCTGCAGTGCACCTCCAATTATTTACATTCATGCGCCATTTCTTGTTCTCATGCTAAATAATAAGTATGATCCTCCATTTTTCAAAATTTGGGTTCTCAAAATCTGTTAGCCAGCACCATCAATCACAGATTCCTCTTATTTCTTCTTCCTTGCTGTTTTCCTGGTGCTTCCTTTAGGATTCATGCTGCTACTTGGAAAAAAATATGGAAAAACGTGCACACTAGAGGTTTTACCATTCTAGGGTACTATAGCTGGGCAACATGGTGGTTCTATAGAAGTGGACCCACTCCCTATGTAGATATAAAAGGGCTCATTCTAGAACAATGACTTGCAGTTATAGGTAATTTCACACTAATGAAAACAATTATGAATATTATATTCCATCTCACAACAGTTTGGCCTAAGTCCTAAGTAATGGACCTTTAAAGTAATTAAGTATTCATTTAAAAGTACCATGAAGGAACATGAGGGCTGTAAGCCAGCGAATCTTTATTGGCTTAAGCATTAGCAATGCATTCATATTTCGATTGGCTTACCTGCCTTACTTGTTTGGGGGGGGGGGGAGACACAAAACATTAATAAATAAATTAAAAAAAAAAAAAACAACTTTTGGTGTATTTTTGAAGGTTAACATTACTTTACTATCAACTCCAATACTAAAATGGGGAGCTTCTAATGCATAAAGTTGGGCAGGTCTGTGGTCCGTCCTATTAAGGTTGTTTTGGTATGGTTCAATGTCCTTTGTGATCGATTTTTGTTTTCTGTTTAATTCAAAAGGTTAGTGCTCAACCTGAGATCTTATCTCTCTACAAAAAAAAAAAAAAAACCTCAAATATAAAACGACTTCCACACACAAAACATGAGGAATTCTTACATGAATCTGAAAGCCATAGTTTCTCTGCACAGGAAAGTCTGTGATGTCATAACATGTGGACAGGTTGATCTCACCATCCAGATCTGCATCCTGTGATAAACAAAGTTTGATCTCTAAACACTAGTGCACACCAGGTAGTCTGGAGAAGCCGATTTTTTCCTGCATCATATGCAAACATACCTCTTCAGCAACTGAATCCCTGTAGAATCTTAAATGCTGGTTAGCAAGAACAAACCAATGCCTCTTCCACTAAAATACAAGGAGGAAAAACACACACATCAGGTCACACTATTTTAAACTTGACATTGTTCCCTCATATCTTCATACGTTCATTTACCTTTCCATCTTCTCCCAAGCTCATCATCCACCCCTTCTTAAAATTTAACAGGTCAGGCTGAGGGAAGGATAGAAAAATCACATGGATAACACTTGCCTAATTAACTTCACCATCAGTGAACTGTTTTGTTGGCTGTACCCACCGTGGGAGTGTCTTCAGCAAGACTGCGCTCCAGTGATTTGGAGCGTCGACAGGTGGAGGCAGAGACACCAGATGCGCCATGACCGCGAGCAAACGTCTGCAGAAACCGAAACGCCACCAGAATTCAGAATGAACTTAAATCCCAACTTGACCAGCGTCTCAAACAAGACGTCAACATGCATGCGAGATACCCGTGTTGTGCTGTGGTTTGCCCTTTCCTCCTCATCATGTTCTTCATCAAAGCAGGTGGAGGTCGATATTGAACACAGCTCTCCGTCAGGCACAGTCATCCCATTTTCCTGCTCAAACTGACTAATCACCTGTGATCGCCTGGAACACACAACAAAATGGGTTTTCTACCATGTATACCAACAACACGGGCATGCTTAAAATAAAAGTTAGAAGAAAAGTCCTCTATAAAGTGCCAGCACATGGAAGTATTGTATACAGAAAGGGTTAGCATGATTACCGGTCAAGTTAAGACATACCACTTGTCAATGGTTTCATTGCAGTTGTTCAGTAGGTGTTGATTAATTTTCATCAATAATGTCATAGCCTGGATAGTTGTTCCATAACGTTATGGTGCCTATGGTTATAACTTAGCAGGACCTTTATGGTGAACTTCCGACAAACAGCTTGTAACTGTTGATATGGTGAGGTTTCATTTATTTAGCATAGTTGGAAGGCATTGCCAAGATTTTGTAATGGTCAAATGTAAAGCTGTATGACGTCTGAGGGCTTTGCAATTGAAACATTATAACAGGAGTTTAAAACTGGGTCAAAACGAAGAGCTAAATGCTTTATTAAATACACTTTAAACTCTTAAAAAAATAAAATACATACAGCTGTTCGAGATGTTGATTTCACCCCATATCCCGAAACCATTTATTAAAAACACCTTTGTGCAAGACAAACATCTCTCAAACTGCAGATCAATAAAGAAACAGCTAAAAAAAATATATAAGTAATATGTTAACCATACTAAAGTAGCACGAAAACTAAAAAGGACTATATTGGTACTGAAGTAATAAATATTGCCTAATGTTGCACCCCCCTGCAATCATGTATGTGCTGGCTACTTCTCACCTGCGCTGTTTTCCGAACAGACGATACACCTCCTCTCTTCCAGGGCTGTGCATTCTGTGCGTTTCACCTCTTCCACGCCTGAGCAAGTGCAATCCTGATGCATGTACCTGCTGCTGTCCCTTCTCTTCCATTACACCAATTATCTCTCCCTCCCAAAAGCCTGATCACACCTTTAAACCCACCGATAGCAGGTCCCAGAGAACCGAGCCTAGTTAACAGAGGAAGCTGGGAAGTGGAGCCCACAGTGTAAAGTAGAGGCATGGGTGAGAAGTTCACACCTGGAGTCCTGGTCTGAAGGGCCTGTCTGTGTGTCCTCATCAGATCTTGTTTTCTCCAGAGAAGAATAGCCACTCTCTATGCCTTCACATCTCTTAGCTGCGGAGAGAGTGAAAGAGGCAAAAGGGAAATTAGTTCAGGCATTTCAGCCTAAGTGCACATTTTCCTGGCAAATCAGCAGGCAGGGCTGGCCGAACGTCCTGCAATACGAAGACAAATCGTTGCCGATGACACGCTTACAGTGAGCATCAGCATCTCGACAACAAAAGCAAATTATTTGGATTGAACAGATAATGTGATGTAAATGGATACAGTACAGATACAAATAAGAGATGCACAACCCCCCCCGCCTTTTTAATATATTTAAAAAAAAAAAATAAATAAAAAAAATAAAAAAAAACACTAGCCAGAAAGGTTCACAGGACATGCGGTTGAGTCAGGGCTACTAGTTTAGTAAATTAAATTAGATAATATTACAGACAGATACTACAAACACACCCCACACACCTTTGCACATGTTTCTGGGGATTTGATATTTGATTTCACCAACACACACACACACACACACAC
>JAQLOM010000008.1:3970205-3982630 GCA_030068315.1 Chrysichthys thysi | reverse complement strand
TGTGTGTGTGTGTGTGTGTGTGTGTGTGTGTGTGTGTGTGTGTGTGTGTGTGTGTGTGTGTGTGTGTGCGTGCGCGCATGGTGGCATTTATGTGTTGTATCGGGTGCATTAATATAAACCTTCTAACCAATCAGGACCAACTATTCAACAGCGGCATACATTCCTTTAATCCCTCCTTCAATCATCCTCTTAATTGCGGCTTTTGTGTTTGTGGGAGTGTGTGTGGAGAGCTGCATGCCAGCAGCGGTGGTGAGAGTCCTGCCACGAAATCCGTCACATTAGGTCAAATTTCATGAGATCAGACTTAAAAAAAAAACCCAAAAAAGTCCAGGTGCAAAATCGGGTAGGTTCACATCAAGAACATGAGCACAGTAACACCTCTGCTCCCACACACACCCACATACACTCATGACCGCAATAATCTGTCGTGGCATACATACACATTCCAACAAGCTTCAAGGTGATTTTTCAAGAAACTTGGAGTCACACTGCAGCGAAAGAACATTTCAAAGTACATCTTGTGACAGTCCCTTAACTAACATAATGTATTGTAGGAGTTATCGATAATACTCATCTTCAGCATTAATCATGCTAAGTCATTACTGGTTATATCACTGTATTATATATGTTTAGACCATATTCATAAGTGAAGTGTAATGCTGGGTACCAATATTTACATCCAGACACCAGAGTTATATAAACTTACTAGAGGTCCAAGCTGTTCAACCATTCACACCCACACCTACAGGCAATTTAGAGTAGGCAATAGCCTAATCCCATCTGGGAATATGCAAACTCCGCACAGAATACGGATCTGGGGGTCGAACCCAGGACCTTCTTGCTGTGAGGTGACAGTGCTAACCACCACACCACTGTGCCACCCAATGATCACTTCTTCTTTTTATTACTGTACATGCCATGGGAGGCTATGACAGCGTGTGTTCACACACTTTTAATGAAATTTGGTGTACTGACTCATAATGGTCCCAAAAACCTTTTCACCAAGTATCGTGTATGCCCCTTAAACCGTCTAGAGCCACCTACAGGCCGAAGTTTCACGTACATTTCTGTCCATAAATTCGGAACCACAAAACAGAATTATTATTAAAATTTCTGATTGTTTAGATTGCATGTTCCTATGAGAGGGTTCCGCTGTCCTGTAAAGTAACATGAGCCGCAGTTTGTAAAAAAAAAAAAAAAAAAAAAAAAAAATGGAGGCTAGCCTCATGTGTCTCCAAGGAAGCACATGTTAGCCTTCACGCTTTCTAGTTGGAAGCTGTCATCTGATCGGAGAGAGCTAGCTGGTGGCTGGGAATCGGCAAATTACTACATTGGGATAGAATGGAGTTATAAACATTCCTTAAATCAACTCCAGTGGCTTTGGCTGTTTCAGGGTCTGCCAGGTTGGAATGGCGGCCAATCATGTAATATCAAATAACTCGAATCGAATATTCTTAAGACTCAGCCTCACAGAAGTTATCAAAGGATTTTTGATATTTACAACTGTTTGCCAGGAATGCATTAACTCATCTGGCACAGACCCCATACAGGAAGTAAGACTGCATCTCAGCGATGCTTTGGTCAAGTTGGCACCAAACTTGGTAGATGTGTTTATGATCAAGCTTTACATGTCCCTGTGAAGTGCTGTGTCATTGCACCCCTAAGGGGCATTAGAAATAAAAGATGAACATTATTGTTTCAAGTCTGCTATAAAAAAAACAAAAGTTGTTGTAGTTGTTGTTTGGTTGTTGTTCGGTTGTTTTTCCACTACTTTAGTTAGTCCAATTATCATCAAACTTGAATCAGATGATCTTAAGGCTGGGCCTCATAAAAGTTATCAAAGCACTTTTAATTATCATAACCATTTACCAAGGATGCCTTAAGCAATTTCGGCAATGCTTTGTCATACTGACACCAAATTTGGAAGGTGGGCTACAACGATCACCAGTAAGGGCTTTGTCATTATACTAACTACTCCAATGCATCATGGTGTCATTATTGAACCAAACAAAAGGGATGTTAAATCATAACTTCATATCAAACTTCTTGGACACCGAAATTCTAAATTAACAACCCATTGTAACTTTACTTATAGTGTATTAGTGCTAAAATCCATGGTTTATTTAGGTGATTAACCCATAATGCCTCTCCATGATTCAGAATTCATTTACATAACAGCCATTATGGAAACACAATGAGGGAATGAGTGCAGTCTCAAGTAGATTTATTTAACCCCAAATACTCACCACTTCAATTGTTTCAATTCATTTGTGTCGCCACCCACATTCCCTCCTCATGTTTCCCTTTCTCTTTACACAAGCCTGCTAATCGAGATCATTGTTTGCCAGCATATTTGTGAAGAATGAAGTCACACCAGTGGGGTGAGGTTGGAAAAACCATAAGAAGGTAAATAGCCGTTATGCAAACTTGTCATGAGATGTCTCGCAGTTGACATAGGAATGTTCCCAAAGCATGTGAGCGACCTCGGTTTCTATGTGTACCTCTGTGTGTGTATTTGTGTTTTCGTGTGTGTGTGTGTGTGTGTGTGATGTGATGTGAAAAATGAGCCTAAGATCCTGTCAAAGATACATGATGTTATAAGAAACGTTAATGGGTTTCCCGAAGTGCGCTTATGAAAATATTATGCCACCTTAACCTTTGATTTCCAGTTGCTGATTAATATCAGTCCCCAGGGGAAATCCTGCATAAAGAATGGGACGTAACTGTCTCTGTAAGGTTATGAATAGCTCTTTTGGTTGGACTCTATTCAAATCGAGTCCACAGCACGATAAAAAGTGTTATCTAACCTCATCTCAGAATCAACACTGACCCCAGTAAAGCTCTTGAAGGTGAAATGCATTGAGTTGCCAGTATAGTACTTACTAGAGCAGCCAGAACTGGAGCATATATCAATATTAGTTATAAATGCAAGCATAGAGAGCGAGAATTGCAACATGATTCATAATTTTCTTTTACTAGGCATGTGAAATAGGAACGCGGCTGTATTTGAGCAGGATAGAACCGGAGAGAGTCTTGAGACGGGGACCGGCGCTGTACCACCAAAGTTGTGAACAATATGTAATAATTATTTTTAAAGTACTGTATCCATCATACATGACACCATTAAAACATTACTCAATCATGGCAAATGTCTCATTCCAAACATACTGCAACTCCCTGCTTCAGCTGTGTTTTTGGAAGAAATGACATAGCAACCACTGTAGTAGTGAAACAACAGACAAACCCACACACCCTAGCAACCACGGTACAACCTTGGTTTCCAAAAAAAAAAAAAAAAAGCATGAAGAATCACTGATATGTTAAACAGATAACTGACAGGTCAGTGTATAAGACAGGAGATGTCCAAAAAATACTTCCTTGTTGCTTGCCACGGTTCTTAATACCCTGCATTTAAAAAAAAAAAAAAACAGACCCTGATAAGAATGTCTATCAGATGTCTCATTATGAAGGCATTCAGCAAGGCCTGTCCCAGCTGATCCCACCACTGTTATGCACCAAGTCTAAAAACTTTCTATCCTGTCGAAATGAATTTCCCCATCGGTGTCCTTGATGCAGGTTTCACAACCATCGCGCATAAGTAACCCCACCCAAAATCTCAGCTCTACCAAAACCGCCTGAGACTGGTGATACTGAAAAACCCGCTGCACTCCCCCCTAAGTGTCTCACACACGTGTGTGCCTCACTAGGCGTGTCATCTTTTGCCCTGATGTCACCTGTCTCCGTGACTGATGGCCTCTCATGGTGCAGTAGTGTTTCAAGTTAGTCTTCTTTGACCTGTTAATTTATATTATTCATAGTTTCATTGTTTTCCTCATGATCAATGCTTTAGGGTTCACTTCACACTTTGTGTTTACTAGTACCCTGGTTCCTACCACAATCTTGAACTTGTTTCTCGTCAATAAGTTAAATCTCACAGGACTTTTAGGTCTTTTAACAGCTCTGGTCTTGGATTTAATTCAAACCAACCTACAGGTCAAGTCGGAATATGAAAATCTGCTGCGAGAATAAGTGTAAAATATAATACAGATGATTCCCATGAGCTGATCCACCACAGGAGTACAATAACATGGTCCAGTGTGTCCATATTACTGGATTAAAACCCTTTCTATATGAGCAACCCTTCCTAATGTAAGACTTTGTGAGCGTCTCTCTAGAGAAGTCTGTGTCTTGGGTCTTCGTCTGTATGCATTATGACTATTTGACCACACTGTTGTGCAAGTGAGCTGTATGATGGGAGAAGATAGACCTGTGCATGACAGTGTTTTACCATAAAACAGTTCGCTTGCGCCACAGTGTGGTGAACTGGCCACAGCGCACATAGAAGAACCAAGCTCCAGTCTTTACCAGCAACAAAAACTTGACAGAAGTGCAGACATTTGCAATGTATTAATATTAGCGAAATGTTAATACATAATAATTATCAGAAGTTTATCAGAATCAGAAACAAGGGTTTCCATGGATTTAAGAAGCAGCGGAGACTTTTTTTTGTTTTGTTTTCGAAAGTGGCAAAAATGTAGGAAAGAGTACTATTGATAACTAGTGTTATTATACGAAGATCTCAACATTATTATCTCAATACGATTACAACAATATTTTGATTTCCTTTTGTTCTCAAAGCTTATTTCAATGAACTACAGTTCAACTTCTTTGTTTATTAGATTTGTCAGGAAAGATGATTGCAAATTATATTTTCATGCTTTTCAGGTACAGTAAAGTCTTGAAACCAGCAAAACCACCATGGACTGATGGAAACCATGTTACAATTTTGAATTTATTTCTCTTGCACTATGCCTACATTCAGTGCTTGTGCAGCACACATATGGACGTAGTGCTTTATTTGGTGAGACCGCCATCAACACTATACAGGCATCAACAGTAGGAACGTAAGAGCCCATTCCTACCAGCTCATACTCTTTAATACTGTATTACCTAAAATGCATGCGAGCTCGGCTGTCCTTGAGCCTCTCCACATCCTTTAATGTGCTCGAAACAATTCTTGCATTGTGCTATAGTGGAATCCCCCGTGACTGTGTACTCAGTTTATGTGAAACAACACTGGGTTCTATAGCGTTATCCGATCCTACTCGGCTTTCTGTTGTTTTAAAAATGCTTTGCCACAACTAGTGAATCTGACACCCAGCGAATCTGCCGGCACCACCTGCGAGCTGGAAGAGGTCGATTCAAAGCTATTTTCGATTGTTTCTGGGAAAGGAGTTGAATGAATATTATGCTTCAACTCATTATCAGCCTGGAAGAATCTCCTGGATGCATTAGTAGACATAGCATCCTCTCACACTTCAACCGAGAAATGGGAAGGATGAGTAGTCATAGAACTGTAAGAAAGTCTCCTTTGATGGACGTGAAGTCCGGATCTGCAAACTTAGCAGACTAATCCAAGAACGGTGCAAAGTACGGCCAAGAAAACCACATAGATACATTAGTAACGTGAATCCACAGTGCGCTATCCAAAATTCTTTACACAGATAGTATTGAGGAAGACTGAGAAATGAGCGAATGGGGGAACCCAATTCCTGCCTCAGTCCTGCATGTTAGCAGAATCCACAGAACGTTGCAGGTTCAGAAGTGTACCCACTCAACCATGCAACGGGTTCACCAACAGGTTCACTGAATACCTAGACAGCACCAAGGGAAAAACCACCTTGGTGGGGAAAGTGAGGAATGAATGCCAATACTAAACAAAGGTTCCTAGAGAAATCTAGCATGGTAAGGGGTTCAAATTTGGCAATGCTAAAAGGGCAACGTGAGGCTAACAGCTGCTCCAGAGATCTGTAGCATACCCTGTGAAAAGCTATTATAGTGTATAAAAATACCCTTGCCACAGCAGAAGAATTGATAGGAGTCTTTCCACAGCTTTTATCTCCAAACACCCAAACTCACAAGCTGCCATGTAGCTGGCTATGTATAGCAAACATGTGGTCTGACAAGTATATATGAAGTGAGAAGAAGAAAAGGAAAGACAGCCATATAACAGCAGCAACTACTGCAACCTTCATCACGTTATTAGAAGCTAGAGGTCTTGGCATGGGTCTGCGCATGCAGAGGAAGATACCCAGGTGATTCTCAGTGCCCCTGGTGCTTATTTGGGGTGAAATAGAGCTGTCCTCACTTTCTATTTCTGCACAATGACCTATTACCCAGTGTCCTTCAGGATGCCAACAGATGGCTGTGTCACTAACCTGATGCTTCACCCACGCATCTGCTCAGATTACATGTTGGCCAGCACCATGGTTACAATCTACTGTAATCATATACAGTTTGGAACACTGCATGTCTGAGCTATGGTAAGACGAAGGCCAGAGTGATTGATCCATGGGGCTGTTTTAAAATACAACAAACTTGCCTGCTTAACTTGATTGGTCTTGATGTACTGTTGACCATTATTGTGGTGGTTTAAGCCCAGTTTAGAAGAAAAGCTTGGGGTTTCAAGCTTCGGCACTGCCAAGCTGCCACTGTTGGGCCTTTAAGCAAGACGCCTAACCCTTTCTTCACCAGAGGTGGTGAAATTGGCGGTCTAGCAGTTACAGAGTAAAGTACAAGGGAAAATCAAAAAGTAAAGGCAAAATACATTTACCCTCTTTAATAGACCGAACTGGGAGAAACTGAAACTATCACTTTCCCACACAGTCCCCATGCAAAATGACGCATTTCATTTATTATATCGTTCATCTAGCTTCTAGCTTTACTTCATCATCAGAGGTCAATCTGTGACCCCACAGCACCTCCTTCAGGGGACCGAAGATGTGATGATGGCTCAGCACCAGATCCGGGCTGTAAGGAGGACGTGGAAGGCTGTATGAGGACGTGCATTGTCATGGTGCAGCAAGTCTGTTTTGGACAGCATTCCTCTTCTTTTGCTGCGAATTGCAGGTTTAAGTTCATGTCACAACAACACACAGGAATTTACACTGTTCACTGTTTGGCCATGCGCTTGGAAATTTACTAGAATAGTCCCCTTCATGTCCTGAAAGAACGTTAATATGATTTTCTTGTGAGAGGACTGGCTTTTGAATTTCTTCTTCACTGGAAAAGATGGATGTCTCCACTCCATGCTTTGTCTTTTGCTCTCCAGGTTATCATGCAATATAAAAACGATCTTTCCTTTTTGATTCGCCGTCTTAAAATAACATTGAAATGATTCATACACTGTAGACCTTGAACCTATCTCTGATCCCTGCCAGTGTGCATTCTAGCATATTTTAGAATTAGCAATATTGTTTTTGCTAGCTGGGTTTGCTTAGGTACAACAAAACCCGATCCGCTCGCTTAGTTAGTTTACAAAAGACATTAGCTAAGACATCCGACTAAGCTTTGACTGTTTAGTTAGCACTACAGTCTGTGTTAGCTTTGCTTTGGCCTCTTAGCTTTTATATCTTGATAAAGCCAGCAACTTCCAGGAGTTGTTTCTCCTCTTGGGTCCTTACGATTTTGCCCACAGCAAGAGAAGGTCAACTCTGAGAGTCTGGCACTGGAGTCCTCGAAAAGGACGGTGGAAAGACGGGACCTTAGGGATATGTCTGTATCGTTCCACATTATTTTAACAGTAATGCAGTAAAAATGTGAACTATTGAACTTTCAACACACTCCTGTCATCTCACTCTGGCTTTGACCCGCGGACCGTCTTTATTATTAAACACAAAGTGACAAATTCTTCACTCAGTGAACCGCTAGCCTTCACACCCTGATAACAAATTGAGTTGGAAGCTCTTCAGTCCTGTTATGGCTACAGCGCTGTTTCTTGCTCACATTCTCAATTCATGGAGATTTTCACTTGTGATCTCTGTGGCATATAAAAAAGAAAGCTAAATGGGTGAAGACTAGGCCCCAGTGTAAGTCTGTAATAGTATAATACTAATACTATAGTACTGTGTATATACCTTGGGCATCTTCCAATTATACCATTTTTAATTCCAATGTTTTACATTTATACTGTGAATATACAGTTATGACATGAAGCATTAATGTGTACAAATTAAATTCCAGTTATTTCGCTCACCCTTCCCAGAATCCAAAGTATTGTTTTTGAAAGCAGCTTTGTTTTGTGGAGGGTTTTTGGAATATAGCTACAATCAAAAAAGGTGAATCGCTTGGCACAGAGGATTCTGGGAAGGGTGAAGCAGTCCCTTTAAAGTTTAAATCACATTGCGTAGTGTTTATCACTTTTCTCTCCTTTCTTTTGTTTTTTTCTTTACTCTATTTTACATATTTTTTTAATTTAGCTTTATTTACGTTACTTTTTCTTTCCCCTCTCTCTTTTTCTTACTCTCTTAAAAGTGACTTTAGAAGCGTATGTAAAACAAACACTTGTAAATGTATATTACTAACAAAGTCATTCTTACAAAAAAAGGAGGAAGGAAAACAAAGAAAAAAAAATTTATATTTGAACAAATATTTGGAAATAAATCAATTTTCTTTTTAAAAGTAAAAAAGGCTTTATTTAAAAAAAAAAAAACTTAAAATAAATGAGTAATTATTTACCACAATTATCTGGACAATTTAGGAACAAAATAGACCCATTTTGGGGGGGGAAACTTATCTTTTATCTATTTTTTAATCTTTTAAATAAATGGAAAATGGTTTGATAATGATTCAAATATATAAACCTTACACAATAAAACAGAATGAGACTCAAACGAGATATATATGCAACCAAACAGGCTGATAACACATATGACTAAGAAGGGGCCAAAGACAATGTTGAATATTAACTGATTACTTAATTACCTAATAATGTACCCAGACATCTCAAAAGTAAATAGACGCCATCATTTTTGAAAGATGTATTTCTAGAAACCTCCTTCTAGCTGCTCTGCCATAGTAGCCAAGTTGATGGAGATCCTCACAGAAGAACTCCGACTTACTTGGAGTCGCTCTCCAACATCAGCAGCCTTAAAACTGGGATTTTTTTCAACAATCCGCTGGACAGTCTGAAAACCCCTGTCAGAGGGCTCAGGTTGACCTGAGTGGGATGCTGTTGATTTCTTTCCTTTGCTTTTGAATTCTAAAATCACTCTGTTGACTATGTACAAGACGAATTAATTCAGGAAAACTCTGATCATGATTAAAATACAGTTCTGCAGCTCTCACAATGATGTTAGTAAAATTTTAAAATATTTACGTTCATGTCATTTTTATTTACCCTCAGTAATGTCCTGGCTCGAAGGTGCTGCTAGACCTACGTACATGCTACAAGTATTCGTTTAGAAGTTCTGGAGACTCCAGCAAGAATGAAATAAAGATCCAGACTTGAAATGAACAAAAATAAAGATTTTTTAAATGGTATCTGGTAAGAATTAGCCACGTGTTAAACGTTTTGTATCGCTGACCTGGAAAAATCAGTCTGATGTGAGTACCTGAGGAAGCACTGAGGCGAACTCATACCAAACTCTAACCACTGAGAGTGCAGTGGCAAACTGTATCGGCAGATGAGGTGGAGGGGGAAAAAAATAAAAACCAAAGACAAAAACAAACCAACAAGAGAGAAGAAAATAGGTCTTTTAGGGCTCTGCTGTGGGAGGAAAACCACACAGACACGGAGACTACATGTCCTAGTTGGACGGCAGGTTAGAACCCTTACCTTCTTGCTGTGAGATAACAAGGTTAACCACTGCATCACCATGCCATCCACTGAGACATTTTTTTTTACAAATATACTATACAGGGTGTCCCAAAAAATGTACTCACACTTTGAATGACAAAAATATTTAGTGTTTATTGACATAGATACAAGTCTAATGATTTAAATGAAAGAAAATGAAATGAAATGAAAGAAAAGTTTGGTCTCTCCCCCCTAGTCTAGTCTATTCATTCCTTTCAATTTCCTCTTTCAACTCATTGACTGTTGCTGGATTTATGGTGTAAACTTATTTTGAGGTATTCCTACAAAAAAGTCCATTGACGTGAGGTCTGGGGAACACACAGGGAATTCTTTCTTGCTTGCTTTCTTCAAAATTCTGCCATTATTTCACGCTAGTTGCACCTAAACAGTGACAGGGACAGGGGTAGCTCAAGGGGTTAAGACGTTAGATTACTGATCGGAAGGTTGGGAGTTCAAATCAAAGCACTGCCAAGCTGCCACTGTTGGGCCTTTGAGCAAGGCCCTTAGCCTGCAACTGCTCAGATGTATACATTAAATAAACGTAAGTTGCTCTGGATAAGGGTATCTGTCAAATGATGGTAATGTAAACAAAACATGACACAACAGTGGTGGGCCTCATCAGCAACGCTGATGACTCAGCTTACACAGAGGAAGTGAACCAACTCGTCATATGGTGTGACCATAACAACCTGTTACTGAATGTCAACAAGACAAAAGAGATCACCGTTAACTTCAAGATAAACCACTTGGCACGTACTCCACTTACAATCCAAGGAGTCAGTGATAAGTACCAAGTTCCTGGGAGTGCACATTACTAATGACATGTCATGGACCACAAACACCAATTCCCTCGTCAAGAAGGCACACCGCACTTCCTGTGGTGGTTGAAGAAAGCAAACCTCCCCCCTCCTGTCTTCACAACTTTCTACAAAGGACCTATAGAGAGCATGCATACTAGCAGCTTCTCAGTCTGGTACGGTAGCTGCACCGCTTCAGACCAGAAATCCCTCCAGAGAGTGGTCAGGACAGCAAAGAAAATCATTAGAACATCACTCCCGTCTATACAGGATCTTCACGGGTCACGCTGTGTTAGCAGAGCCACAAAGATAGTCATAGACCCTACCCACCCTGTGCATAGACTGTTCATACACTACCGCAGTCCTATGAGTAGGAGCTTCTTTCATATGGGCTATCAGACTGCTAAACTCGCTCTAACAATACACAGCATGCTGGTTTATTGGGACTGTTGAACTGTTGAACACACACACACACACACACACACACACACACACAAAATCTGTCTACTACTTACATAATTTAAAGTGCTGCTACTTACCTCATGTAATATTAACCTGTGTGCAATAATTTAATACAAGTACTCCTCATCGCTTGAGCACTGTACAACTGCCCACTGCCCAACAGTATTAAGTTTACATTTCTTTAAATTACAATACCAAAAATTGTGCAATAAGGAAACTGATATGTGCAATAGTGTCCTCCCTTCTTGTCGGTATATATATTCTGTGTTACATGACTACTTGTTGTCTGCAGGTAACAATCTTTTATCCCCCTCCCCCTTGGTTGTTGTTGTTGTTTGCACTTTGAGCATGGAGAAACGCAATGTCGTTCAGCTGTACACTTCCTGTTGTATGGTCTGAATGACAATAAAATTCACTTTGACTTTGATACATCACTCACAAGCCCGTTACCCAAACCCTTCCCTAACCCAGCGCTCAGGATCACACACACGCACACACACACACCTACAGGCAATTTAGAGTAACCAACCCAACCTGAAGACAAAAAATCACACGCATGTGGACATGCGTGTTGTGTTGTCTGTTTCATGTCAGGCAGCTACACCTATCCTATACCTCCCCTTTCACATCTGTCTGCTCAGCATCAGCTAAATACAAAGTCCCGAGACTTTCCACACGGAAACCTAACAGGATCTTGACTACAACAGACTGTACAACAGTGATATAATACTTAGTTGTGAATATGCTGATTGTGAACATTTGTCTACTGCCGCTTAATCCTGTTCAGGGTCACGGGGAGGGGGGGTTGTTGCGGCTGGAGCCAACCCAGCTGACTTCGGGCGAGAGGCAGGGTACACCCTGGGCAGGTTGCCAATCCACTGCAGGGGCCGACACACAGAGACAGAAAACCATTCACACTTACACTCACACCTACAGGCAATTTAGAGTAGCCAGTTAGCCTAATCCTCTCAGCACATGTCTTTTGACTGTGGGAGGAAACTGGAGTTCCTGGAGGAAACCCACATGGACACAGGGAGACCATGAAAACTCCATACAGAAAGATGCCCAGATCAACCACAGGAACTTTTTGAAAGTGACGTAAAACACACCACAGCGAAATCACTGCTCTGCATTTAACCCATTCACCAGAGAAAGAGAAATACTTCAAGCCTTTATTTCTTGTACTTTGGTGATTTATGGCCTACAGATAATGAAAAACCAAAATTCAGGGTCTCAGAAAATTAGAATATTACACAAGACCAATAAAAAAAGGATATTTTAAACAGAAATGTCAGGCTTCTGAAAAGGATGTTCATTTCTATGCACTCAATACTTGGTTGGGATCCTTCTGCATGAATTACTGCATCAGTGCAGCACGGCATGGAGGCGATCAGCCTGTGGTGAAGCTAAGGTGTAATGGAAGCCCAGGTTCCTGAAACGCCTTTGGAGACAGCTTATGGTAGAGAAATGAACATTCATTTCACGGGCAACAGCTCTGGTAGACATTCCTGCAGTCAGCATGCCAATTG
>JAQLOM010000008.1:3954640-3964999 GCA_030068315.1 Chrysichthys thysi | reverse complement strand
TGTGTGTATAATATAAAATTTATTTTAAAGAAAGTGTGGTTGTGAAAAGTACCCAGTTGTCATGCCCTAGTTGTGTAATAATCAAACCAATCATGTTTTAATGTACTTGTTGTAATACGTTATAACTTCAATAGTAACAGTTATACACTGGGTCTTGGATGTACAGATTGAACACCGCGTGTAATTATTGACACGCTGACGTTTTTGGTTTTGGAAGATCTCTCCAGTGTCAGCACTTTTTTATGGTCAGAGGTAAAACTGTAAAATAGGTTCCTGCCTCAGGAAGAGTCTTCAGGAGGCCTTTGCCTTTTTTTGCGGCATCTCTGTAACATAACAAGCTGCCTTTTTTTTTTTCTTATTACCATCAAATGAGAGGTTAAAATAAAGAGAGAGAACTTGGGGAGATGATGACTCCTCATAATAACTCACCTGCTGTATAACTTGAGTGATAACAGAAGCTGCATTTTTGTGGACAATGCAGGGCATTAAATGTAACCTTAAGCAATGACTTTTTTTGATTGAGAAAGAAGTTATTGTTGACACATTGCGGTGGCGTGAAAGGAATCAAACGTCAGGAATAAAACATTTGAAAAATATTCACCGTATGAGTACCAGCAGTTTGTTTCAGACCACTTGATTATTTTCCTAAAAGTGTTTTCTTCCTTACTTAAATAATAGCTTGCGTTGTGACTGATAACAAGGAAAAATATGGACACGAGTTGCAATTTTACAAGCCCTTCAACACTTTCGTTTGAGTTTTCTTTAAGTGTAATTTAAATTTCACCTTAACATATGCTTTGCCTCCAGTCTTTGAACTGAAATCACTGAGCCTATCTTTGCAGGTGACCTTTGATGTTATTTTCTTTTACGAGTTGCTTCGGTTGGCTAAATGTCTGTTATCTTGTAATCATTTACTTGTATTAAAAACCAAATCTTATGAATTAGGCTTGTGTGCATGTTACAGTGAAAAGTAATGTTAAGACTGATGGGGCTGATAACCGTCGAGATCGTGGAAACTCATTAATAGATACAGATTTTTCAAGGATTTCCAGCTTGGTGTGGACAAACATTTTGGCTCCATATCAGAAATAACCTCTGTACATACTAAGACGCCTGAAAATGTATATCGCGTGACCATTCACGTACACTGGGCATGAGCGTGCTGGTATAAACGGAGCAAATGGTCCATGCTGCATTTGGTTACTTAGTTACAAATCACTCGAATAATGGCTTGCTTCCTGTGCATGTAGGCAGTTGTAGCATAATAAAATGCAGAATTTAACTGCACAAACAGCTGATAGCAAAGTCAACAAGGTCAGTAACACTTGTAATTCGTTAACCATGCTGCATTTACCAAGGGTAGCCGAGGCTGATGCTGTTTTTCTTCCCAAAGAGGGGGGGGGGGGTAAAGTGTTAAGATCGTGACGAATCAGGGAAGGATACAGCGTGACTGATTGAACCCAATCATGAAGCGAATGTGGGTGTCCATGTCAATGTTTCCAAAACTCTACCTTTCTGGCCATCCACACTAAAACGCAAACCTGCAGTTTTCGTGTTCTCTAAAACAGGGTCATTAGTGTCTCTGAAAACACCAGAGTAGCATGGATGGCAGGTGTAAAATAGCAAAAGTGACGTGTTTTAAAAAAAAAAAAAACTAAAACATATTAATGTGGACATAGCCTGTGTCTGCCTGCCTGTGGGTCTGTGAAACTCCCTCTCTGGCTGTGTCTGTAGATGGAAGACCCTGCTCTCCTGGAGGAATCGTCCATTCTTCTGGATCCGACTGAGGTTATCCGAGCTCCTCTCAGGCTTGGGTGAGTTCACAGTCTTTCTCTAGGTATCGTCTGAACTGTTCCACCATCATGAGGCTCGTTTTAATGTTTCTTACCTCATATAGCTGGGCGTGCTCAAATCGATGGGGCGGCGTCCCATTTTTTTCTTTTTTGTCTGTCTTAAGCCTTACATCATGGCAGGAGTTACAAAAGGCTCTGCGTGCAAATAAGTTTTAATATTATTTTAAAAAAGGAAAGAAGAAAAAGTTGAAAATAAATCTATTGACAATTGTGAGATGCAGTGCAGTGTAATTCGCATTATTTTTAAGAATGTGTTTGACCTTATAAAGGTACAGTAATAGTTTACAAGCTGTAGCTTTCAGGTATAAAAATAGTTCATGAACATTTAGGATCTCCTCACGTGTAAAGTCAGCCACGTCTCAGTTATTCACTGTCAAAAAGGGAGAACATCACCCCATTAACACTAAAGGCATTTCCCGTGCTAACAGGACTGAGTGTGAGAGATTGCACTTATTTTATGTGCAAAGAAAAGTTAGTTGTGCACAGAAGCTTGAGAGTGCCATTATTAGGCATAATATTATTCACTAAAATCTCCCTAATTATCTCCTAAATTGCATTCTTGTTAATCTTGTGTTTAGAGCTGATCTTGACTATAACCTTTTTTTTTGTTTTGTTTTTTAAACAAAATTTATGTGGCAACATTTCATTCCAAATGTCATTTTATAGTTGTACAATAAACCAATATGAGCTTACAGTAGCGGAAGTTCTTTTTAAATCTTACTCAAAGCCATTTAAAGCAGCAGCCCGAGTCCTTTCTTTCTTCCAGTTCTGAAAATATTTTACCTTTCACCCGCTCGCAGCTTCGTAGCAGGTGTGATTGGCCGAGAGAGGATTCCCACCTTTGAGCGGATGTTGTGGCGAGTGTGTCGAGGCAACGTGTTCCTGCGCCAAGCGGACATCGAAGAGCCCCTGGAGGACCCCACTACAGTCAGTGCCATATCAGTGATCAAATATAGACCAGTTTGTTAACGCTTTAGGCTGCAGGTCAAACAGCCAGGTGGGTATGTGGGCAGTGAAATGGTACTAATGACTGCCTCTGCACGCTTTGTGTTTTGTGCATTTACAGGGTGACCAGGTGCACAAGTCGGTGTTTATCATCTTCTTCCAGGGAGATCAACTGAAGAACAGGGTGAAGAAGATCTGTGAAGGGTAACGCCTCCCTTTGTCCCTTTTTTTTTTCCCTGATGAGTAACGTCTTGTCAGTTGCCTGTAGAGTAACTGATAAGTGTATCTGTTTTAATCTGCAGGTTTCGGGCTACTCTGTACCCCTGTCCTGAGACTCCACAAGAGAGAAAGGAAATGGCAGCAGGAGTTAACACTCGTATCGATGACCTCCAAATGGTGAGAGAGACATGTACACACAGGCTGACCCAAAAATAAATAAATAAATAAATAAAAACAGTCCTTGCCATCTCTACCAAGGACATAATACTGCGATTTTGCTGTAGAGCCTAGCAGTTTATTCAAGTTATACATATATACTAAGTATATATGATGTTTGTAGAAATATTTAACCCAGTTCAAGCATCAGTCAGGCTGCCAAAATGAATTGCCATGGAAAGTGATATAAAGTTGATTAATTAGATCATTGGTGATTAATGCACAGTTCTATAAATAATGATCATTTCATCCTAATGCATGTGGAAATTGCAGGAATAGAAAGCTGTGACTCCAATAAACATCTTTAAAAGAGCTTAGTATTTGAATATGACTGAATTGTGTTCATAAAATAAATCTGACGTGGTCAGTGGATCGTTTTACGGTTAAAGGGGTCCTTGGTTGAAATGTTCTCCCGTACAATAACTGAAATCTGATTTTCCAGGATCGGAAAAACACCTGGTCCATTGTTCAAGGAAACGTAAATAATTTATAGTGGCAGACGCCTGATACGGGTGTTTATAAATAAACAAATGCTAACTGGAGACGTGTCACACAGACGGAGACGGCCAGCTCTGGCAACTCTTAAACTCTGATGTCCTTGTTTAAGTGGAATGAAAGATACCACGGTGTCTTCTGCCTAGCAGTAGTTTAAAGAATACCCATATTCCCATGCATGTGTAATGTAATTGTATCTGTCTGTCGTTCAGGGGTGTGGGTGTGTGTGTGCAAACTCGGCTGCCTGTCTTTTGTTTGTTGTTTCTATGTGTGGGTGCTGAGTGTTGATGCACACAGCTGCCTGTCCTTTTTATGTCAGTTTACATTAGCCTTCTGTATGAAAGAGCTTCCCGTTCATGGACACAGACCGATGAGAACACGCACATCAGCTTGCAGTGGGTTAGGTCCAAATTAAAAAGCTTACACTGTGTCTAGACGAACGGCGTATGCACAACGGACCAACTGCATAGGCAAAATGTGGAACTGAAAACGAAAAATCAGTACAATCGATTGGACACGTCAGAGCTCGTCTGACTGGTGATGTGAGGTGGGTCAATACAATGATCCTGCTTCGTTGATCCAATAATTAGCCTGGTTTAATATTGAGAGTGAAATCAGGGGTCTGGTATGCTAATGAGCCTAGATTAGATTGCATCATACACAAGTGCACATACTACAGTGAACACGCCCCAGTGTGACAGCTGCGCTTAGCCTTTTATACAAGCTTTTCCATCTTTGCTCAGCCATTAGGGAACTTCAGAGTACACTGGACCCTCAGCTCACGAACGCACTGGACGGCGAACAATTCGATGTATGAACTAAATTCCAGAACAGATTTTTTACTGACCGACGAACAAAGCCTCGACTGACATAGGCAGCCAACCCACGCTTCACAGTACAAACCTTAAGTTCTGGTCAAGCACTCATGGTGTGAACGTGTTCAACATGTTTTTTTTGTAGAGAGTAAGAAGCCTAAGTGTACAAAGTTATAACAGAAGTAAGTGCAAAACATGAGAATCGCCACCATATCCCTCTGCCACTGTTTTACAAACGCTTCATGGCACAAACCTTCTTCAGTTCCGGTCAAGCATTCGTGATGTGAAAGTGTTCAGTGCATTTTTTCCGTTGTATTTCTCTGCATTTTTGCTCTATAAGCCTTCATTATGGGTCCCAAGAAAGTGGAAATGGTAGTGAGGGTAAAAAGCCTAAGCGTATAACAGTTGAAATAATCGCAAAACATGAGAACCGCCACCGTCCACCTACACCAGCAGCTACGTACCCACTGTCAAGGTAACATCCATTAAAATCATCTGTTTATTTAATTTAGTTTTATTTTTCTATAATTAAAGTTATTTTAATTTTAGTCTGTTTTATTGCCACACATAAATCCATAATACACTTTAAAAAAACATATTCTTCAGGGCTAAAACACAGTAATTCTATTTACATTCATTACATTACAGGCATTTAGCAGACGCTCTTATGCAGAGCGATGTACAACAAGTGCAAAAGTCAGGTACAAGAATAGTAGAATTTCTAGGCAAAAAAAAAGTTCACGTGCCGAGTGAATAAGTGGCAGAATAACACCTAGTGTAGTATTCTGTAGAAGGACCAATCAGCTCACAGCAGTGAAAACTGAGCTATCCATAAATGAGCACAGATGCAAATACATAATACCACAGATCTAACTCAAAGGAGAATAAAGCCATAGTAGCTAACCTGAATACACCATGACCAGGCTAGACAGAATGAAGGCTGGGTTACAATGGGATTACACAGTGGACAGGGAAGCAGGGGAGAGGTGCAGCCTGAAGAGGGGGGGAGTTGTTCAATTTGTGTTTGAAGGTAGTCAAGGAGTTGGCAGTTCTGACCTCAATGGGAAGATCATTCCACCAATGAGAAGCCTGAACAGATAGCAGCCTTGAGCGGGCTGAACAGGAGCAGAGAGGAGGAGGGGCCAGGTGGCCAGAAGCAGCAGAACGAAGGGAACGGGCTGGCAAATAGGGACGGACAAGTCTCTGGAGATATGCTGGACCCAACCCCTTAACTGCCTAGTATGCTAGCACCATTCATTTCAATTGGAAAATTTAATTCGGGTCGCGAACGGAGTCTCGGAATAAATTCAGTTCGTGACTCGAGGTCTCACTCTGTTAAAAACGGCATTTTATGTCCATGTATCTTAGTTTGTGTCTCTTTTATTGTTGCTTGAATGCAAGATTGACTATAAATAGACCTTAGTGGGTCTGGTCTAAAACCTTAACAAATGTAAAATACTACAGCCAAGGCTTTAGGGTGCATTAGCACCTGCTAGAGTGCATAAGAAAAGTTCACACTGGAATAATTGTTAGAGCAACTAGTCTGTCTGAGAGTCTTTGCTTGAGCCATATGAGGAAATCGAAGGCTTAATGTTACTGGGTGTGTGCTGTCTGATGGTGCCCTCACACATAGCAACCATAGCTACAGACACACTCCTTGTGTCCTGCATACACACACTCAGAGGGTGTCTCACTTCCACCTGCTCGAATTCATATACACCCACAGAGAGACATTTGCCAGACAGTGTGTTGGCTGTGAAACAGCAGCGAGGCAGGCACCACCACCTTGCCAGCAGTTCCTTATGTTCCTAGCTCATCCTTCCACACACTCAACAACTGCCTTACGCCCACACACATCTCTGAATGAGTAAGTGCTCAGGAACTTTCAAGGGATTTCTGTTGTAATAGTTGTAATTAAACATCCAGGAAATTAGATGAATTAGATGAAGCAGTAGGATTTACATTGTGCAAACAGGATATCTCATGAGTATGGAATAAAATGTGTGCTGTTAAAGGAAAATAATCAACGTTGGAAGGCATGATGCAAGCTGATGCAATATGGCGTTACTGACACCACCCTGGATTTCCTATGAGAGCACGTCAAAAAGTGTTTTGTTTTGTTTTTCCCTCTTATGCTGCAGTCATTTTCCAACGATTATAACTTCTTTTTTCCTTTAGTAAAGGACGACACATGGTTTGTTTTATCTGGTTATAGTTACTTGTAATGGGGTGGCACGGTGGCGTGTTAGTTAGCACTGTTGCCTCACTGCAAGAAGTGTGGAGTTTGCATGTTCTCCCTGTGGGTTTCCTCCAGGTACTCTGGTTTCGTCCCAAAGTCCAAAGACATGCACAGAGGGGGTTAGGCTAGTTAGCTACTCTAAATTGTCTGTAGGTGTGAATGTGAGTGTGAATGGTTGTCTGTCTGTGTGTCGCCCTACGGTGGATTGGTGACCTACCCAGCGTGTACCCCACCTCTCACCTGAAGCCAGCGGAGATTGGCTCCAGCTTCCCCCCGCAACCCTGAACAGGACTAAGTGACAGGCAATGAATGAGTTACTTGTAATACTGTGGACTGTCCTCGAAAAACAACTCAACTTCCTGTTATAACTTGCATTATAGCAGCTATAAATAGTCGTTCCCTCACCAGCAGCCCACATACAGACACACACACATACTCTCTTGAAGTTAATATGCTGAAAAACCACATATACAAACACATGTAAATGCATTCTGAAAAACCACAAAGGCCTCTATCTTGAAGACTTTCTTGTGGTGGAAACGTAAAGAAGCTGCTTTATCTCTGAATAGAACAAAGGTCTGACACTTGACACTTCTGCTGTAAATGTAACATAAACATCTCCATACGGAAAACTGTCACCACATGGAAAGTACACGTTTTTAAGCTCATTTACTGAACACGACTGAGCAAAGGACAGACATCAGTTAAGTACACACATCTGCTGAGTGCTGAGTGACACGCACCTGGCTGTTACCAGAATTGTGTACTTCTAATATGAATCATGGATTTGGGAGTGAACTGAAATGAATCCAGAGGTGGATGGAGATCCTTCCCTGACACTGCTGGTGCGATTGCTCATGTTTCAGTGATAGCATGTAGATAGCTGAGCAGAGTATTGGGTGTGTGTGTCTAGGGCAGGAGCTGTCTGGTATGTGCTAATCTGCTGGCCCAATCTCACATTCTCCTTCTCGCTCTCATATACATCACTTTCTCTGTCAGCCAGGGCCTATAGGGAGAATCTGTTTCCCCAAAATAGACCCTGCATGTGCTATGCTGTTTATTCAGACTCGGCCCAGGTCCATAAGCGATCTCTGATGAGAAAAGCAGAGAGGCTCACACAGCCGTACATGACTCCCGAGCTGCTGGAGACAACCGTGCAACCTGTTACAGAGGATCACGGGAAAGACGGGTAGCATACCAGCTGTCTAAATACTGGTTAACTCGAATTAGAGGCGAATTCTTTTCGTTATTGCGCTGATAAGAATTGAGCTTCCATTATGGGAGGCTAGAGGGAAGGGAACGTCCTGAACAGTTGGGTTTTTTTTTTATTATTATTTTAACAAGGGACCTGTTGCTCAAACAAGCTTATTGACAGCAAGGCAGGTGGAAAAATTTGAAATTTTTTGGTTGACCTCTAGAACTTGTCTTTGGCAACCAATTCCAACATCAACTACAGTGGTACCTTGACATACGACATTAATTTGTTCCAGGAGAAAGGTCGTATGTCAAGTGTCAGAAGACAAATCAAATTTCCCCATTAAAATTGATGGAATTACTAATAATTCGTTCCAAATCCCCAACAAAACACACCAATTTCTTTTGTTATGTATTTTTAAATAAGAGGAATGTACTATGTAAATAATAGATGATGTATAAAACAATAACAAAACATAATCAAAGTGAATGTAAAGAAATAAACTGGTTTTATTAAGTGTCCTTTACCTTGAGGATCACAAGAAGCGATGATTGAGGCGGAGCAATGAGGTGTAGGTGTAGTGAGGTTGGTGGTGGGAGGAGGAAGCGATTGTCAGAGGAAGGTTGTTAACATTACGTACGTTGCCCTCTATTGCAAATTGAACACTTGCTATACGCTTACAGAACATCGCTAAATTAATTCTACACTTTACGTATCGCTAAACTTAACTTAATGGTAGAATTACTCCGCCCGTACTCCTTGCACAAGTCCGTGATGCGCACACCTTGAGCATGTTTTTCAGTGATTTCCCGCTTTATATCTAAGGTAAATGGCCTCTTCTTCTTTTCAGCACGAGCCTTGCTACTCACTTTCTTAGGACCCATGATGAAAATACAGGGTACAGGACAAATAAAGCTCCAAAACTGCAGAAAGAACACAAAACGAAGTGAGAAATGCTGCGATGATGCTTACTCAGCAAGCTCGACATGCGATCTGTAGGTCAGCTTGGGGCAGACTGGGACACGGGAATGCGTAATGGCGACGGGCTGCACAAAACGTGATGAAATCACCAATGTTGTATCCCAAAAAACCGTTGTATCCCAAAGCAAAAAATAGCCCGACATCAACCTCGTATCGTGGAAATGTCATAACCTGGGTCAAGGTACCACTGTAGTTTATTGGAGTGCAGTCAGATATATCTATTACAAGCATGCTTTTACGTCCTGTCCAAATACATGCATATCGTCATTATAAACAGAATACTTAATTAGGAGTGGGATGCAGATTGACTGGATGAATGTTGGGATTGGCTTTGTATGCATGCCAATGATCTCATTGATAACCAGTGGTAGTGTTGGACATGTAGCAAGCTGCGGTTTTCTTAGTAACACTTCCTGTTCCATATAGACAGGTGACTAATAGTGACTAATAATTTAAAAATAATATGTATTAGTTAGATTTCCAATACAGTCCAGTCCAAGCTCCAGAGCAGCTTCAGTGTGAATTGGCATAGTTCTAGTAACAAACCCTTTTTCAGAGTCACTTGGATCTTTTCCCTCTGCTGTCTTGATCCAAATCTGAGGTCAAATGGGCCTGCTCAGCATTTGTATATATGCTCCAGGGCATGGCACAATGTTGGTTGTTCATTGACATAAATCCATCTGCAATCGTCTGCCCTGATGTTTCTCTGTTATTCTCTGTGGTCTAGTCATTAACTGCTAATCTGGCCTTTTCTCATTTCCGCCCCGTACAGCGGTCCTGTATGAGATTCTTCACTGTTTTGCACAAACCTTTCCTGACAGTGCCATGACTTCTATTTTTCTAGGTGTTGAATCAGACTGCGGATCACAGACAGCGCGTGCTACAAGCTGCTGCTAAGAACCTGCGTGTGTGGTTTATTAAAGTGAGGAAGATGAAGGCCATCTACCACACGCTCAATCTCTGCAACATCGACGTCACTCAGAAGTGTCTGATTGCTGAAATCTGGTGTCCCTTGTCCGACCTGGACTCCATTCAGCTCGCTCTGCGGAGAGGCACGGTCAGGAAATGGCGCCACACACACACACTTTTGTTGTAGCATGCATGTTTTGAGTTTATGTATCTAAACCAGATTTTGCAGATATAATGGAAACTTTATTAAACAGAAATTGCCTGTATTCAGAATAGAGTAAAATAAGGTTTACTAGAATAAAGCTTGCAATGTCTTAAAGTGGTGTGTGGGAATGCATGGACACACATTTAGCACATTATCACACAGGATGACTCATGCCCAGTAACCACCCTCTCACATTCTGCACTCTTATATTCTCACACACACACACACACACACACACACACACACACACACACACACACACACACACACACACACACACGCACACA
>JAQLOM010000008.1:3901581-3916958 GCA_030068315.1 Chrysichthys thysi | reverse complement strand
TCTTTTGTGTATGTAGAAAATGTTTCAGACCTTTGAGTTCAGCTCATGCAAAATGGGAGCAAAACCGAAAGTGTTGCCTTTATATTTTTGTTCAGTATATTTCTTTAAAAACAATAAAGAGGAAACATTCCAACTAATGTTTAAAAAAACAACTGGTATTTCGACTAGTAATTGTTTAAAAAAAAATTCAACTAATATTTTAATATTTTACGAAAGGAGAAAAGGAAAAAAGACATCCAGCTTCCACAACCCGACAGCTTAAAGACTTTCTGACTAATATAAAAAAACTAAACTTTTTGACTGTCCCAAAGCTCTGACACCAGAAACTCCTTCCGTAAACTAATATTACCGTTATTATATAAGCCTGCGAGCTGCTGCTGCTGTTATAAAAAAAAGAACATGCTGTAAGAAACAGGCTTTTATTGTTAACGTAGACAAAAGGGGGAAGTAAGTAAGTAAGTGTGTTTGTGTGAGAAAGAGGTGAGGGGTGATAAAGATGTAATTGCAGCTACAGAGTAGGAGGTGAGAGACAAAAGGATGAGATCAGAGGCCCTGTTTCCCCAAACCGTCTGTGTCTGGGATGGAAATGAGAACGAGCCGGAGGTCAGAATAGTTTGAGGTCCATGGAGGGAACATGTGGAGTACAGCAGTGTTGTTATTCAGATGCTTATGCATGTGTGTGCACGCATGTGTGCCACCAGTTGCAAAAAGGACATAATCGGTCCAGATGACCCATGTGAGACACCATGAGACAACACCATGAGTTTTAAGATTGAATGAAAGCAGAAGTGATTTCAGTTGAGTGGAGCAGCAGCAGTGCAGTCGTCTCCTCTTTACTTTTCTGCTTTGGTTTTGTGGTCGCTTTCCGATTAGAGTGGCAGCTGAATCTGCAAAACTGCCTCCACCTCTAACTGACACACTGTTAGGGCTGTCTATTCCATCCACCATGTCTCACTGATCTGCTCTCACCAGGTCAGCTAACAACAAAAAATACTTTCATGTCACAGCCAATTGATTCTCTTATCTCCTTCTTGACCTACATCGAGTTATGTAACTTTTTTTTTTTGTTTGTTTTTTGTTTTTTTGGTTATGCGACACCATATCTCACCTGTAATCTGCCTCTGAGCACTGGAAAGGGTTGCCAGATCATCATAACAGACGAGTCAACATGCATCCCTCCTGCAACCTGCTCCTTAAGGGAGAGCATCCTCGTTCTGCTTGTATTTCAGTGTTTGTTTCAGTGGAACGTGAACCAAAGGCCATGTATTCATTCACACCTGTGGGAGAAGTTGTGATTCATTACAGGCGAGACATCATTTGTGTGTGTGTGTGTGTGTGTGTGTGGAGGGGGCTGTGGTTGTCGTGTCAGAAAGAGAAATGATCGACTTGTAATCAAAACAATTATTATGCAAGGAAGGTCTAAACGGGCTTTTCTGCCACTGAAGGAAGAAGAAGCAGTCGTCTTGGATCTTGGTCACACCCACATCTGGTATTGCTCATGAATAACCTACTTCCAAACACCTTGGCACGCTCATCCTGTCAGGGCCGACTTCCTGGCAGAGCGCTCCTTTGCAGATTCCTGATTGGTGCCGGCGGTGGATATGTATATAAAAAAAAAAGTTGTTCGTTTTGGCAGCACGCACAAGAAGTGAAGCGCATCAGCGGCCGGGCGCTCAAAGGCTCAAGCGCGCTTGAAAGGGTTAGCCGTTGAAAAAATTTGAGCTAGCGTGTACTGATTTGCGAGTGTGTTTGTGTGTGTGTGTGTGTGTGTGTGTGTGGGCGGATGAGCAAACCTGTGAGTGCTGAACAGGATGTATGTGTGTCGATGGGTAGCAGTATGAGGCAGCCTCTCTGACTCTGGGTTTCGAGGTTTTCCTCTGAGAACGGATGCTCACGCTGCTGTCTGATCGGCTGTAATAGATTGGAGCACTGATGGCGCTCGAGCGGCATGGATGTAACGTCTCTTTCTGAGCAGGCTGTCATCGTTTCCTCTCAGCGCTGCTGGTGAAGGTTCAGAGAGATGCCGCAACCGCGAAAGTGAGCTGACTAATCCATTTCCCTTAACAAGCATATGTAAAACTGCACCACCTGAAGCGGACACTGGGCTCGTTTACGACCAGACAAGCTCGCGTTTCTCGGAGGGATATCCGATTTCACATGATCAACATGAGAGTAGAAGGATAATTTGATCTTCTTGGTTCACACCACGGTCCGATTTCAGATTTCCTCTGTAATGATCACCCTGGATGTGCATCCAGATACATTCTCATGGATAAATATTTTCAGGTTTTATTTATTTGTTTATTTATTTATTTATTTATTTATTTATTATTTGATTTGTTACTTTTAATTGCTTCCTCATTTTATGGAAATGCCATTTTCTTTATGTTCTTGTCACTCTGTGATAAGTTCATCATCATTGAACGTCTTTCCTGATTTTTCATACAAGCAGATATGAAGACAAATTAACTCCTGGGCTTTAAATAAAGTTTATTCAATAATGGTGTGGGTCAGTTTAATTCGACGCACTGGAGTCGGGTCAGTTCACATTAGCTTGCTTCAGTTTGATTCAATTCCTCTGAAGTCATTTAATTCATTTTAGTTCTAGTTTTAATTCTAGTCTGTTTCTTTGGTTCGATTCTGTTTCCGTTCCGTTCCGTTCATTTGAATCATTTAAGTTCAGTTCAGTTTACTTTGATTCAGTGAAGTGAATTCAGTTCAGATTAGTCACATTATATCCAGGCCATCTTAGAAGTGAAATTCATTTCGGTGCACTACGAAAACAACTACTCTTCGGTATATTAAAGCTAAACGGGAGAGGGAGCTTAAATATCAATATTATGGATTATCCCGTAAGTTTATAAAGAAAGTCTTAGAAAGAGGCTTTGTTTACATTCACCGGTGATATTTAAACGAATGCGGCACTCAGGATCGACCTCTCAACCAAACCCGACGGAGTTCATACAAACCCTGAGCACAAACGTACAGACCAATCATAACAGAGTCCTTCGCCACGTCAGCCAATCAGCATGATTGTTTTGTTTTTCTTTCTTCTTTTCATTACCTAGTTGGAGACCCAGGTGCTATATTAGGTGCTGTATCAGGCTGTTTTAACATTGTACAGTGTTGTACAGTGTGTATGTGTTCCGACTAACAGCGAAAATCATGTTTACATTGAGCCGTAGGAACGGAACACCTCCGTAAATCGAGGACTCCCTGTACAATAATTCATACTCGGTAACCATGTACCCTCTTGTTTATTGGATGGTTTTGTTTACTTCTGCCTTGTTGGAAAAAAAAATTCCAATGCAATTCACTTCCAATTACATGATTTCTATTCTGGGATATTTAGATTCAGTTATGGGATAATTTGCATTTATGCACGTTTCAGATTACGTCAATTCAATCCAAGACAATTTAATCCAGTTCAATTCACTTGAGTTTAGATTGGAGGTAACACGAGGACATGCATTCATTCATTTATTTATTTAATACACCAGTTTAACTTGTCCCAGTCCACCTCAGTATGTTTAGTTAAAAAGTTTTCAATTATTCTCAGTTCAGTTCTTTAATAACATTTTCTGTAGTTCACTTCAGTTCATCACCCTGATCTCTGCATCTCTCTCTCTCTCCTTCAGGTCAGCATGGCCCAGTGGAACCAGTTGCAGCAGTTGGAGACACGCTACCTGGAGCAACTGTACCATCTGTACAGTGACAGCTTCCCTATGGAGCTCCGCCAGTTTCTAGCTCCCTGGATCGAGAGTCAGGACTGGTGCGTAGCCCGTGACTAACGCTGTCCTCTGATTAAACATAAACAGTTTACTTTGTCAACTGATTGTCGAAGGTGTGAATGCGACCTGTAGCCTGCATCCGTGATCCATGCAGCTACAAGGCAATGCGCTGTGCGTGCAAATAAACTTCCTTGTTCTTTAAATGTTAATTAGCAGCTAAGTCTGTGCCCCCATTGTGTGAATGCAGAGAAACGCAAGCAGTGCACAGTTAGAGGAAGAATAGTGAATAGAGGACATGATGATGGCGTAATGGGCATTCAGCTTTTTTTTGTTGATTTTTATCTGTCTGAAACAGTTACTCAGTGGTCTAGGATCGAGGTGGACAAAATGATCATATGATCATATGTGATAGCTGAAGAATATAGAGGTTTGTGAAACAACTGGCAGCAAGTCACTTGTGCTGCATTGGGGGGGAAAGGTGTCTCGCGAAAATAAATTACTTTAAACTAAAAAGGTAAAAAAAAAAAAAACAAGTAATTTTGAATAATAAAATTTGAATTTAATTTTAATAATAAAGTAAAATAAAACCGAACAATATAGTTTATATATGCAAAATAAAATTCAAACAAACAATGCATTTTAACCATATTTTTATAGTAGTAATTGTAATAGAAAAAATAATAGTACATTTTAAATTATTTTAAAGGTTCAGTACAGAATTTTAGCCTTCAGTCCACCTACTTACTGTCTGTCTGTAATTAAGTTATTTTAATAAGATATGATAAGGTAAGAAGTAATATATGATGCCTGCACTAAAGTGTATTGTGACTTTTTATTAATCAAGTTAATTAACATTGCGTTACATGACATTACATTACAGGCATTTAGCAGACGCTCTTATCTAGAGCAATGTACCACAAGTGCAAAAGTCAGGTACAAGAATAGTAGAATTTCTAGGCAAAGGAAGTTCACGTGCCGAGTGAATAAGTGGCAGAATAACACCTAGTGTAGTATTCTGTAGACGTACCAATCAGCTCACAGCAGTGAAAGCAGAGCTATCCATAAAAGAGTGCAGATGTAAATACATAATACCACAGATCTAACTCAAAGAAGAATAAAACCCTAGTAGCTAACCTGAATACATCATGACCAGGCTAGACGGAACGAAGCCTAGGTTACAATGGGATTACACAGTGGACAAAGAAACAGGGGAGAGGTGCAGCCTGAAGAGGGGGGGTTCTTCAGTTTCTGGTTGAAGGTAGTCAGGGAGTCAGAAGTTCTGACCTCAATGGGAAGATCATTCCACCAATGAGGAGCCAGAACAGATGGCAGCCTTGAACGGGCTGAACAGGAGCGGAGAGGAGGAAGGGTCAGGAGACCAGAAGCAGAAGAACAAAGGGAACAGGCTGGCAAATAGGGACGGACAAGTCTCTGGAGATATGCTGGACCTAATCCCTTAACTGCCTGGTATGCTAGCAGCAATGTTTTAAATTTGATGCGAGCTGCAACAGGTAGCCAGTGAAGGTCCGCTAGAAGAGGGGTAACGTGGGAGGTGTGGGGAAGGTCATGAACCAGTCGGGCTGCAGCTTTCTGGATGAGCTGCAGGGGTCTGATTGCGGATGCTGGAAGGCCAGCAAGGAGAGAGTTGCAGTCGTCCAAATGAGAGAGGACCAAGGCTTGGACCAGGAGCTGAGTAGAGTAGGTGGTAAGGAAGGGGCGGATCCTCCGAATGTTGTAAAGGAGAAATCTGAATGTCCAGGTCACAGCAGCAATGTTCGCTGAGCAGGAGAGTTTGTCATCGAGGACCACACCTAGGTTTTTGGTACTGGGTGAGGAGGACTAGGACAACTTCATAAATTAATCAAGCTATCCATATTATATTGGTTCCACATGGCCTAGGTGTGTAACGAGGAAATGTATCACAACTTGTGATCAGATTATCTCTAACGATGTGCAGTACATTTCCGCTTCTGTTTTTGTTAGCAGGTTTAATGAAACAGGAACTGCATCTGGGAGCAAGGACGTCTCACGCTGACATGTACCGTGTGCATGTTTGGTTAAACTTTCACACGTCTTCTAGGTTGCAGAAGTGTCAGTGACTGGGGTGTGAGGATGTTTCTGTGGTGTGTAACGAACACTGAGGAGTTATTTCTCAAAAACGAAGCTTTTCTTGGTAAATGAGGACGCGTGAATCATGAGCCTTGCTGTTTTCTTTGGAGGGTTTCTAAAGAAAAGCCAGTTGATGGATCAATCACTCGTTTGAATTGATGCGTCCGTGGGCGGAAACGTCCATCATACTTCTAGGACACACTAATATACAGTGCATTACAGTTAATTAGGGGGCAGATGGAAATGGCATAAATGGAGTTTTTCCACGTTTCACCCTGCACCTCATTTCCTCCGCAGGGCGTACGCAGCCAATAAGGAGTCACACGCCACGCTGGTGTTTCATAACCTCCTTGGAGAGATCGATCAGCAGTATAGCCGCTTCCTGCAGGAGAACAACGTCCTTTACCAGCACAACCTGAGGCGCATCAAACAGCACCTGCAGAGCAAGTATCTGGAGAAGCCCATGGAGATTGCGCGCATCGTCGCACGCTGTTTGTGGGAGGAGCAGAGACTGCTGCAGTCGGCCACAGCTGCTCAGCAAGTATGTGCGCACACACACACACTCAGCATATTGACACACACTGTATCTCTTGCGTATAGATTCCCACATAGAGCTAGTGAGGACAATATGGGATAAAAATCATACCATGATACCGAAAATGTATATAAGATGCACTAAATACCTTGCTGAAGTGCAGAAGTTTGCGCACCCCATGGCTTCTCAGAAAAATCAGGCAAAAATGGTTGTCTATTTAAATGTAAACTTTTTCACAGAACTTGTTTGATTTGCTGGCAGAGTAGCAACAGAACACTGTGCATTTGTTTTTTGTTAATCTACAAAGCTGAAATGATTTCACATGGAAAAAGGAGGACAAGTAAAGCTTTCGATAAGAAAAGAATTTGAGGGCGAGTCAGGGGGAAAACCTTGAAAGTGTGACGCTTGTTAAACACTTGGACCGAGATGAATAGAGCTCATGTAGGGAATAAAAGAGGAACTTTTGTGACACCTATTTCGCAAATGCAAAATATTTAATAAATAAATAAACAAAAGGAAGGTGACGCTTGTATGTCTTAGTGTTCAGTCGGCTGCGTGTAGCTGTGAGGAGCAGGGGAGCTGGTGTATCGTGACGTGATTTATCATTGTACTGATGATATCCCAACATATCGGCCAGGCCTGTTCTACAGCCCGGCTCCGTGCCTCTCAGGATCATGTTTTTGCTTTAATAATGACCCTGCATTTACAACCTTTCATTGATTTTTGCATTTGATCACAATATTGAAAGACATGCATTGCACAAATGCTTCGTTAAATCATCGGAAAATCTCAGTGCTGAAGTGCTAGCCAAACAAACAAGATGCAGGTGAATACGAGTGTGAAAACAAAAGTAACATTCAGTAATTTAAGGTTCATTTTAAAACTGCTAATATAGAATTGGAGGTAAGGGTCTAAGAGATGGTTATTGCTGAACAGAAAGCAGAAGATGACACCTTCTGCTCTAGCATTTGTTTTATTTTCCTAATACTCCTTGAATCTGATGTTTTGAAAGTGATTTCCCTCCAAGCACAGTGGAGCAGCAGCAAGCAGTAGTTTTGCTCTCTTTTCTCCGCAGGATGGCCAGGCCGCCCAGCACAGCGGGACAGTGGTGACGGAGAAACAGCAGCTCCTGGAGCACCGGCTGCAGGACATCAGGAAGAAAGTGCAGGTGTGTCACTGAGACACTTCATCAAATAGGGTGGTTCTGACTAGCAGGCAGATTAAATAAGCACAACAAGCTAGAATGACTAATGTGCAAGTCATCTTAATAATCGCTACAGAAGGTCACTTATTCAACCAATTAGTGCAAAGTAGGTGTACATTGGCATGCTACCGGAGACGACAAACAATGGTGTGGTTTACCGTAATACCCGAATCCAGTTCTAAACCTGCGAGACCTGCAGCGCTGCTTCATAACTATTGCTACGATTTAAGTAAAGGGCGAAAACAATTTGTTCTAAAATGGTTACAATCTGTACGTGTTATTTTTCACTCTGACAACTGCATACCTTTTTTTTTCTAACGAAAATTAGTCTCATTAGAAACTGAATGTTTTCTGTCGGAAATGAATGTAAAAGTATTCTGTGTAGTATTCTGTGTAAAATTGTCCTTGTTGATCTCCACCACAAACTTGGATAACAGATGAAACAAAACATAGAAGCCGTTAAAAATGCGATTAAGCACAAACAAAAAGTTTGTAAACAATCTCGCACATGTTTATTGGGGGAGGAAGTTTGGTGCTATTTGTATCGAGCATTAAGACATATCAACAAATAATAATAATAATAATTTATTAAAATATTGTGCCAAAAAACTGCAATATTTTAAGAAACCTCTGTGTTTTACAAAAAAAAAGAAAACGAAACAGAGTGCCGCTACATCAGGCTGTCGGAGTCGAGTCCTGTCTCCGTATTTTTTTCCGTATTGATTTGGGCTTCTCGTATTTGCTTGATCGCATTTGTACTTGAACTTGTCTCAGTCTTGGGCATTGGCCTTGCTAAATGCAGTCTGGGTCTTGACTGAGAGTTTGTAAAAGAAATAATAATAATAATAATAATAATAGTGATGTTTGTGTTGTCTTATTTTTTAACGAGAAGTAATTCCTTCTTGTAGAACACATTGTAGAGGTCATGCATGATAAACCAAGTAGTTGAAGTAAAGGCTGTTTGATGATGTACTGTCTCAGTCTCGACTTGACTAATGATCGTCTTAGTCAGACTCGGTCTTGACTCTGTCCCAGCTAGTCCTGGTCTGGGATTTGACAATGGCAGTCTTGTCTACAGCCCTGGCACCATATACAGTTTATTTATGGTCATTTCCATGAAGGGTGCCAATAATTATGTAATTACCCGTTCATGCTGAATCAAGTGTGTTAGAAGAGGCATAACAATAATGTAAAGGGCAGGGCTTCTCTTAAAAGGAGTGGTCGGACGAGCGTCTCAGGATCTCGCTGGATTGCGTTTCAGGATATGGAGCAAAAAATGAAGATGCTGGAGAACCTACAGGACGACTTTGATTTCAATTACAAGACTCTGAAGAGTGCAGGAGGTAAGAATCAATCAGGGCATGGGTCAGCACTGGGTTCTTCATGGAGCACGGTGCTGGAGGTTTTCATCACGTTCTGCTCCGTGCTTGCGTCTGTAATCTGAACTTGGTGGAAGTCTTTGTTGATATCATTTCCTTTCAGAGCTGTCCCAGGACCTGAATGGGAACAGCCAGGCTGCAGCCACCAGACAGAAGATGGCCCAGCTGGAGCAGATGCTGAGCGCCCTGGATCAGCTCAGGAGGGTGAGATAGATGTATACACACGCTCTCATGCACAGTGTTGCATGTGGGTTGTGTATCTGTGCCTAGCAGATGTGATGCATCTTTAGAGAGTTGACGAGTTGTTTTTGTTCTTCTCGCAGCAAATCGTGACCGACATGGCAGGGCTGCTGCAGGCCATGGACTTTGTGCAGAAAAATCTGACTGATGAGGAGCTGGCTGATTGGAAGAGGAGACAGCAGATCGCTTGCATCGGAGGACCGCCCAACATTTGCCTGGACCGGCTAGAGACATGGTACACACACTGCACATTAGCGCTGGGAAATCGCATCAAAAACTCCTCATTTATATTTATAAGAATGAGACTATCGTTGCGTTCCATCTGTCTCGGAAATCGGATTTCCGAGCTGTGAACGGGAAGTGTCCCAAAAAACACTATTGTGCTTGTTCTTTTGTCCTTTGCTGGCGTTTTACTGTGAATCAAGTCAGAATATGTCCCTAATAAGCTGATCTCAGCCTATTTAAAAACAACCTTCAAGTTTTAAACTGCGATTTCTATGTAATTTTATTACTTTCCTTTAAATCTCACCGGATGGAGGAAGCCAAGTTCAGTGACTGCCAGGATGCCATTAGGCATCAATTAGCAATAACACCTGAAAACCGCACATAACGCGGCATTTAGCGTATCAAAACACTGTATCAGTATGACCACAGGTAAAACTCGCACAGTGCTGTGTGTACGATAATGTATGATTTTAAAAAATAGTAGACAGAAGTTTAATAAACAGAGTAAAACTTCTAGCATTCGCTTGCTGTTCAGGCAGCATCCTGCCATTTTGGATTTTTAACTCAGAGTTAGTGAAGACTTCGGGGGCGTTCCAGTTGACATTTCTGACTCTGAAATCAGATATCCCGACTTCTGAGGACAAGTGGGACGTGGCATACAAATGCGTTCACACCATGCAAACCACAGACAGTGAAAATTGTCCCTTTCTTAAGAAGAGAGAGCATTAGATATGAAATATCCTCGCTTCATAATGGTTTTCATTTAATTCCTCGCAGTAATCTTTTCATGTCACCAGAGTTTCCCTTTCTTAAACGTTTCATAATCCACATGAAAAGCTGCTTTCTTCAGCTCGCCTTTACACAGAAGTCAGTCATCTTGTTCTTTTCCTACATCAGGTGACGCGGTGGGTGTTTAAACAACAGGTTTAGGCTAAGTTTGTTTTGAGAGACTGCCTAAAAGAAGAGCATGGGATTCAGATGGTAATCTGTTACGGGAATTCAGATAGGACCAATATTTGAGCAGTGAAATTAGTTCTGGCAGCCCTACTGCACGCACACATGAGACCTGTGTGGATTTACCCTGATAAGTGAAATCTACAAACCGTAGATCATTAACATTACGCTAACTCGTTTGAGAAAATCTCACCTTTTATTTATTGCCACTTAGCCTACTTTTTAAAGGAAAGCTATCAGTGGAAAAATCACTGGAGGGCTAATGACGCTTGCTATTAATAGAGAAATCTCACTGAAACGTAGCTTTCATGCTATTATATGATGTATATGGTTATGAAGGGAACAAAGAATAACGAGACAGTAGTGATATTGCCCAGTGCATTAAAGACTCATAATTCTTACTTTTTTTTTAATCTATTTATGGTGGTGATGTGGAACGTCCATGAAAACATCATGAGAAATAAAAATGCAGATTGTTACCAAGAAACCAGGAAACGCTGCTTCGTCTCTCCTCTCTAAAGTTTGACCTCTGACCGTTACAAAGCACTGACACTGGAGACTCCTTCCAAAAATATTGAATAAACCTGTTTTTGTTTTATAACATTCCTAAATCAGTGTATTATTGAACTTGGATTATATGAAGCTTCTGCCTGTGAGGTAATTGTTGCAGACACAGGTCCTATAGATACAGTAAAGTATTGCTTGATTTGCCTCGGTGTTCCCAGCTGCTGTAATAGAAAAGTAATCAACACATTCCTGACCAATCAGATTTGAACAGCGCTGTGGAATAACGAAGAACTAAAGTATGCAGAAGTGAAGCGTTTAAAGCCTTCAGAGAAGCCTTGTGGGGTTTTTTTGGAGACTGGAGCTCAATATCGTGATCATTTCCACAGGCTTCTTGATGGCCTTGCATATCGTTTCCTCTTGTGGTGGTGTTTTCACTCTTTACTTCACATTCTTAGTCTCTTTCACAATTGCTGTCTTTCAGGATCACATCACTGGCTGAGTCTCAGCTACAGATCAGACAGCAGATCAAGAAACTGGAGGAGCTTCAGCAGAAAGTCTCATATAAAGGAGACCCCATAGTTCAGCACCGCCCTGCCCTGGAGGAGAAGATTGTAGACCTGTTTCGCAATCTCATGAAGAGGTGCCACGCGCACACACACACACACACACACACACACACACACACAGACTTCAAATCAGGAAGTCAGTCAGGGATAATTTGTTACACCATTATGTAACATGCTGCTACATTTGTCAGCTTTAGAGCCCCCTTGTGTCGTGTTTGTGTCATTACAGTGCGTTTGTGGTCGAGAGACAGCCGTGTATGCCCATGCACCCCGACAGACCTCTGGTCATAAAGACGGGAGTTCAGTTCACCAACAAAGTCCGGTAAGATTCCTTCGAACTCCCGAACACACGCGCGCACACACACACATAGCTGAATGTACAGGGGAAGGAAAAATAACCAAAAAAGGAAATGAATGCCCTTTCTATTTCTACCTCTCTTTCAGGTTACTGGTGAAATTCCCCGAACTGAACTACCAGCTGAAAATCAAAGTTTGCATCGACAAGTGAGTACACGCTTTCAGTCAAATATCAGGAAAAGTTGACCTGCCCATTACCTGCTGATATATTGACTGTTAATCATGCTTACCTACAGGGAGTCTGGAGACGTCGCAGCCATTCGAGGGTGAGTCTCAGTAGTTTTATGCATGTTAAACTTTGATTTCAGCTTGAATTATGAGCTTGCGGACATTAAACTGCATACATGTATAAGCCAAATGCATGGTCTTTTTTAAATTAAGCCCATGTTGTGCCCAATGTTTTCCTTCCCAGAGGTCTCCTAGTCGTGCTTAACGGTTAACATCCAGCATCTGATGTAGTGCCCTGTTTTCAAGCTCAAGACACATAATAAGTCTGGGCAGGCAGATGAGTGGATTATACTGTACAATATCTGTATTTTTTGTGAGCATTGTCTGAGGTTCGGACAGTAACCTGGTGGCCATCGAATCCTTTCATTCTGTTGAAAAAGCACGACTTGCAGGAGTGATTTCTTTTTTTGTGAAGTAGGAATAACTGGGTCACTATGGAAATGCCTGGCTTTTTGTCTGAACGAACCATAAATGCGGTGTTCTTGATTCTTCTTATGGATTTTGTGTGTTCACTTGCGCATAGATCTTGGATCTTGGACTTAGTATTTTCTAGCAGCTCATTCCTCATCTCTGTAAAGGCAGTACATTTGGAGAGTTGAGTTGTAGACTTTATACCACTTATTTATGATTGTGCCTGCATGAATGTGTGTCTTATACCGTCCTGGGTTGTGTTTTGTTTTTGTTTTTTTTTTTGTTTTGTTTTTTCTTCGTCCAGATCACGCAAATTCAACATCCTGGGCACAAACACCAAAGTGATGAACATGGAGGAGTCCAACAATGGCAGTCTGTCAGCTGAGTTCAAACACCTGGTGAGCACCTCAAATGCACCATGGGAGATCATAAGCACACTGTAGCATCTGAGATAGATTATATATCCTCCTGAGACCCAAAGTCGACTGGTGTGTGCCTTGTCCTTTCTCCTCACTGTTTCTCTTTTTTCGTAACTCATAACTATTCAACTTGAGCATTATCTCCAAACAGGAAGACGTTTGGCAAAAGAGCAATACCCAATGGTCCTCATATGAGGATCTTACAAGGAAATCCACACAATGTAGTTTGGGGGGAAATGTGATGTCCTCTCTAGAGGACATTGGGGAGTCAGGAGGATATATATGTTTTGTTCATTGTGCATTTCCGTCCTGAAGCCTTGTGCTTGGTTTGACTGGGTTCTTTGTTCTGCCAGATAGAGCTGGGTTCGCTTAGTTATGCTACATTATGCTATGTTGTATGAAATGTACTCCTCACTGCTTGTCCTCTTCTCCCTCAGACTCTCCGAGAACAGAGGTGCGGCAATGGTGGCCGAACCAACAGCGACGTAAGTGGCTGCTCTGTGATAGACAGTGACATGATAAGTTGCTTAACTAGGGGGTATGTATAGCAGAGATTAACCTGAGAGAGAGCTTATCTACGAGTTTTGTCCTCTGACCTGCAGGCCTCTCTGATCGTCACTGAGGAGCTTCATCTCATCACCTTCGAGACAGAGGTGTACCACCAGGGCCTTAAAATCGACCTTGAGGTGAGAGGACGCACAAATACTGTATACCCAAACTGAAACATTTTAATATGAAACCACAGGCTCTGGTCTGCCATTAAAATCAGAAATTAGGACAGATATTTGAATCAGAACCCTCGTCGTAAATTTGCAGTGCTTTGCATAGCTTGGTGTATAGTCAGAAGTGCTTAGGATAAATCATGTCATCACGTTAGCACTGATATTTAAATAACTAGTTTTCAACACGATTCCATGGCCGCCGGTGCCTGGTGCTGTCCACTGATAGCCAGTGAGCTTAGGCTAACGGTTGTGGTCATGGTGCCCACTGTCAGCTTTTCTCTTAATATAACTCAGTAATACGACTAGATATATTCTCACGATGTCAAATGTGATGAATTTTATATATGAAGGAATGGATACTGACTGCGATGACGTGAATCATGAACATTTAAATAGAGCACAAATTCCCCGAAATCCAGTTACCGTCAGACCAGTGGGGTTTGTGTAACTTGGCAGCAGGCTCAGTTACGAGGAGGACATCAATACTGGGTATACACAGTGGAACCTTGGACTGCGAACATAATTCTTCCTGGAAACGTGCTTGTAATCCAAAGCACTCGTATATCAAAGCGGATTTCCCCATAAGAAATAATGGAAACTCAGATAATCGTTTCACAACCCACAAATATTTATATAAGAATGATTAATACAAAATATAAAGTAAAATACAGAAAACAAAACTTGTAATTTACCTTTAAAAAGTCTCGTGGCTGGTGTGAGGGAGATGAGAGAGGAGGAGAGAGGGGAGAGGAGGAGGATTATTGCGTAGGATGACTTTCACTACAAATCACAGAATCACTGCAGTCTGTCGCTCACTGAGATCTTTTTGTTTTCGTATGACTTTAACAGGGAAACTATCCAATGGCAGCTGCTGTCATGAAACAAGCCGGGAGAGTAAATGCAATTGCAGATAAAATGTCTTTAATAAAGGTTTTAAGGTACAGATAGAGGACAGGGCAGTATCAAAATCCCAGAACAGGCAAAGAGTCAGACATCGTGCAAACAGAACATCAAAGCTGAGGCGAAGGCGAAATCCAGAAAACGGACAGAGGTCAAAACACGGGCGAAAATACTATAAAGGGCAAACTAGTGAGTGAGTGATACTAGTGACTGTCACACATGAAACACACCACAGCACAGTATAGTGTGACCCAGTGAAATTACTTCTGCATTTAACCCATTCACCAGGTGAAGCAGGGGGCAGCCGAACAGCGCTGTGCTTGGGGGACAGTACCTTGCTCAGGGTACCTCAGTGTACCTTGTTGGTACTGGGGCTTGAACCCACAACCTTCCAATTGAAGGGCCAGTGACCTGACCACTAGGCAACCACTGTCCCAAACAGCACTGAGCACAACGCAGTCCTTAAATAGGATAAGTCCTTGTATGCAGAAATTGAGTACACCTGTGTTCAATCTGTACTCGGGCGAATCGGCGCGAAGGTGGTCGGCCATGCTGTCGACTTCCATTTCCTTTTGGGAGACTGAGTCCATTTATATGTCAGAGCCATCTTGAGTGTCGTCCTCAATGTCAAGCTCCATGTTGTCACACTATAGGGTTTCCTGTGGGGCGAAGTCCATGGGCGTGTCCAGAGTTGCTGACAGAAGGCTGGGGATATCCATTTCCGAAAGCGGCAGCGTGAGATTTTTTTATGCGGTTATGACGGTTGCTTTTGCATCCTTTTGAGGATTTCGTGGAAATGTGACCTTACATACCGTATTTTCCGGACTATAGAGCGCACCGGTATATAAGCCGCACCCACTAATTTTTAAAAGAAAACCAGATATTTCCAT
>JAQLOM010000008.1:3807398-3819754 GCA_030068315.1 Chrysichthys thysi | reverse complement strand
GTAAAGTTATTTGGATTTTTACAACATTATTGTTGAAATACACAGTCCTGAAAAAGGGGCGTTTCTTTTTTGCTGAGTATATATGGCTGAATGATGTTTTGTAGCTGTAATGTATCAGGTAGTTCCCTGTTGGCTGATTAAGGAGAGAGGCATAGAGCTGTGATGCGACCTTCATTCTGCTTAAACTTCACAAGTCGTTTTCACGTTCACAGTGTTCGTTTACCAGACATTATAAAGAGCTTGTAAGATTTGTAGCTTAACTTTGATTTTCACAGAAAGTCTTGAAGACTCATGAGTAAAGGTTCAGTAGTAGCATTTCGAAGCAGATGCTATGGAAGGCTGATCTCAGGACTGGCGTGCGTTTTACTCCTTGTAACCTAAGAGAGACATCATTTTTGGCAAGGGTTCTTTGCTGACGTCTGCATATTACTCTTAAATAACTAGCACAAAGCACAAAACAAGGCTGAAAGTAACACGGTTTGGTGTTTTTTTTATTATTATTATTATTTATTTATTTTTTTAAAGAAAATCACGCATGAATGTAACAATAAAGCACAAAACGTAGGACAAGAAAATTGAAATAAAGGAAAATTAAAAGAGCGGATGCACACAAGCATGCACTTGTCTCTAGATTAAAGAGCCTTTTACAGCAGTGTACTGTAAAATCAAATATTGGTGGTTAACTATGGAAATATGAAAAATGTGGTTAACTGATATCCGAGCTAATGGCATGAGAACATTAAGTACATTCTAATGATTTATTCATTTCATTTCTTTTGTAATCCATAATTTACTTCTCCGACTATAAAGTATTTCAACAGGGTTGTGCATTGAGTATCAAAAAATTAGTTATATTGAATTGAAGAACGAGAGACCTTCATTTTCTTCTTTCATGATCTTCAGGAAATTCAGATGATGCAACTTCCTGTTGGATACTTCAAGATTATGGGCTGGTTTTGGGCCAAATCATGACTTATAGTCTATCTAAGATAAAGATAGCAACTGGAAATACCTTGAAGTTAGTCAAATTGGTCTGGTATTTCATCGTTACAATGATAAGACGGCAGTAAACCGAAGAGAAGATGATTAAGCCTATTTCTAGACATTTTTACTCATTTCAAGCCTATCCTGTTCTCTTGTCAAAAAGCCTTTGCAAAATTTTAGCATTTATGCTGTGTCTCAATTAGGGATGCAAATTATCACTTAATTCATTAATCGATAGTTGGCTGACCTTGTCGATCGATTAACGATTAATTGATAAGCGGCGATTTTTTCCCTGGATTTCCCTGTTTCAATAGGGTCTATAAGAATATAAGCTAAATTTAGTTCAAATACTGAATTCCAAAAATGTTCTATTCCGTAATGAAGGATTTATTGTACCATTAGGAACACAGTGCAGACAAATGCATGTTGGATTACAAAATAAATTTACAATATAAAAATTACAGCTACTTTAACATGAAAATAAATTGTGGAATGCCTCATCTCTTTGTATTTGAAACATTCGAAACATGAGAAGGAATAGAATAAATTCTGAATAGAGAGCCAAACAGAATATTATTTAGCTATAGCCGATATAATATAAATAAAATATTAACCTAGTAGGCTATTAATTAGGAAAACTTGAAACATTATCAGAGTTTATAATCTCCCTTAATTTGAGAAGGGTTACAGTAAAATTACTAGGAATGGAGACTTGGCTTTGGGAAAACCGATTTGGGAAATTCGAGCACGGGGTAATGCTATTAGCTGTCCTTGAATACGTCATCAACGTGAATACCGGAAAAACCAGTAACTGAGCCAATCTGAGTGGTTTTACCGGGGGGGGTGCGAATGCGTAACCAGCAAAGTCCGAAACAGAGTTGGGGGGCAGATTAGCCATCGCGATTAGCATACATACGCACGTACCTACCTCCGGATAGCAACAATCCATTGTCGCCTGGGTTCCTCATTAGAGGGGAATGTGTGAAAGATAAGTACTTTGTTGTACTTACTGGATGCCTGACACAAAGGCACACAGCTGGTGTACTATCGGTTCGCTGAAATTTAAATGTTTTCTTAAGAGACATGGTGGTGGGAACACTGAAAATACAAGCTAAATGCAGTAAACAAAAGGGGACCGGAAATGACTGAGCTGGCTGAAATTTTATCGGAGCTACGTGAGCACCCCTCTGTGCATACAGCCCATTAACTGACAATTAATTTAATTTATTCGACCAACTTCTTGAGTTGATTAATTGTTTGCATCCCAAGTCTCAATGTACTTCCATTAGTACATGTTCATGCAGTACACTGTACACGCTACATACTTGCTTGCGTAGAGCGTGAATTTCAATAGGGTAGTGTTGTCTCTAATTGAACACATCTACTTAGCGGAAATGCGATCATTACGTTTGACCTCGATTGCCACACACCCTGCCAAAAATGATCTGCCACCTTTTTTTTTTTTTTTTAAATGTTCGCCATTTAAAAATGAACGACATGCCCTCCTCCAACTGGCTAAAGGTAGGTTGGAGGTCCCTCCCCTTCTGTTACGTAGCCAAGATGGTGACAGTCGAGGGTAAGAAGTGTGCAGTGGTGCGCATTCAACATTTTGAGCATTTGGAGTACACCATCCAAGTCCTTAGTGCACTGTATGTTGTCATACGTGTCACTGAGAACACGCTTATGCATTCAAAATGGCACGCGTTTGGGAAGAAACCAATAGAATAAGACGTATGAGACGGATCGTACATTTGTGTTTATTGCCGATTAGGAAATACGGGATAGATAAATTTGTTCTAAAATGATCAAGATATTTTGGTTTTGATTTTTTCACTTGCTAAGAAAGTGGGGGAAGGATCAGAGGGGTGAATACTTACGCAGGACACTGTGTTATCAGTTCAATGGTTATTCTACTGAATATTAGAGCACTATAAGCATTAACTGAAGAGTTATTGAGGGATTTGGGTGCTAGGTTTATCTTTGTAAAATGGGTTTACGTAGTAAAGCTGGTTAACCCGTTGTGTTGTAGGCTGAGTTATTAACACCGATTGGGTTCCGAACCGACCTTTCTTCTCAAACCTGAGCTTTAGGATGTGTGAGACGCCCGTGAGCAGACTTAGCGAACCTCGCTGGTGATATTTTTAGCTGTGAGTGGGCTCCTCTCGCACCGGGGGAGAACTGCGTCACTTCACGCCAGAGAAACTCTCACATACCAAAACAAAAGCCAACACCCCAGAGCTGCTCTGAAAGAAAAAAAAAGGGGGGGGGGGGATGCTGCTGCATTGGCTTGCGTAACACGTGTAGAGGAAAACAGTTTATCTGTGTCAGAGCAAGAGCTGATACAAAGCTAATACGTTTAATGGAGATGTTTTGCTTTTCTTTCTGTATTCTTGCCACTGGCTTGCGTTCTAGGTGAACTAATTACTGTTTTCCCAGAATCCCTGCGTGTCTGCCGTCACTGTTCGAGTAATAAGTCAGAATGGTTGCATCTTCGTGATGAGCGTTTACAGCTTTCAAAATCGCAAGCCCGTTGTGTTTGGCTGAAAATTCTCATTTATTGGTATCTCTGTTTTTTTTGTTTTTTTTTTTAATTTACTCTTTTCAACACTTTCAGTCGCTCTCTCGTTACTCCCACACAGGTGCCGGTCTACCTGCCAATTATTCCACCCACGAGCAAGCCCCTTCACCGAACATCACTGCGCGTTAGGGTTGTGTGTTGCTTGAGCTTTTTTATTCCTACAGCAATGATCGTGATTCCGGTTTAACTAGCACCTTTCCACAGTAATAACGGGATGATGGATGCTTTGGTAGGCTTTCAGCATTCAGCTTTACTTCATCTGTGGTGTGGTGCGAGGTGGCGTCCGAGTGGGAAAAAAAACGAAGAAAATCGAAGGATGTTAAATTTGCTGTTTAAGCAATGGGTACAAAGATTATGTTCTAGTTGATCAAAAGGTGCGGATTAGTTTTCTGTAAGGGCAGCTCTAAAACTCGTTCTGGCTGCACGGCAAATCACAGTTTTATATGAAAGCACTCGTTTTAAACTGTTTTCGTTTCCATGGTAACAACTTGCACGTGGACTTGTATAGCGGAAACGCCATGTGAACAGATTAAAAAAAAAACCAAAAACGTGTAATTGGTAATATAGTGAAGTTTTCTGTTATGAGATGTTTAGTTTATGGAAGGTTTATGGAAGGAGTCTCCAGTGTCAGCGCTTTGTGACAGTAAAGCTGTAGCTACGCAAGTTTCCAGGATGCAGGAGGGTCTCGGGAATATGAACCGTGAAGCTGAGGGAAAACCGATATAAACAGATAAAACCTTTTAATGTTTTTTAAAATTACTTATTTAATACAAATGTGTAATTGTTGGAAATTGCTGGTAGAAGGGGATGTGGTAAAAGTAACGCTCTTTATACATACAACATGATTCTGTTGCACTTTTTTCATCCGACGATAATCATCCCGTAAAAAACACTCTCACATCAAAGACGAAAGTCTATGTGTGAAAAAAGGAACTGAAAAAAAAACCAAGCTTGAATTTCCCAACATTTCGTCTCACTCGTTCATTTTGTGTCTCAGAACCCGGCGCTCTTCATCAGTTGTTGATCGCATCGTCACGCAGTTATTTTTGTGGAACGCTCGCATATTGGTGTCACGTTTAATGTGAAAATGAGTGTTGTCTTAAATTTGTAAACGATTTTTCTTGCATTTTCGCATCATTTATTCGTACTTATGCAAGGTTCACCTAGACGTGATGACAGACTGAAAACAGATTTGTGCTGACATAAGGATGCGATACAAGTTTCTGGGACGGCACAAGAACTAACTTCTTGGGTGGTATTTAATAACAATCTTACTGTGTGTCAACAGCAATATATTGCCTCAGGTCAGGTAGCTGTTTAAACACTAAGCTAAGGTCGAATTAAGAGTGATAAAGTGTGCGCCAATCTTCGCCCAGGCCGTCCCCTTTTAAACCAGATACTTCAGCCTCGCTGCCCATTACAACCTGATTATCAGCCGATATAAAGCAGTCTGAGCAGCTGAGATGTATCGACGGAGCTGCACAGGAGGTCTGCCAGCAGGACAGTAATGATATATGAGCCTGAGAGTGATGACTGACCTTCACAACTGTTCTGCTCCAAACTAAATGGATGGCCCGTCTCCAAACACGCTGTACTTCACCGGACCATTCTGTGCTTATTGACTTTAAGGTTGTGAGTCATTTTCAGACATTTAGTGGAACATGGAATGATGTTTATGGGCACACACACTCACACAAGCCTCAACCCAACAAAAAGGTGTCTTTTTTTTTTCAGTATTATTCTGATTGCAGTTATTATCGGCGAATAATATGCTTCAGCGTATCGGAGTGGCCACTTACAGCGCACTCTGCGTGAGCGTTTCTGATTTGTCTGAACAGAACAGGATGTCGCGAAACATTCAGGCGCCTCTTGACACTCAGCATGAACCAAACGCAAACTCTTAGTGATTTGTTACCAAACTCATGCTCCACTTGGCCTACTTGGCTGCGAGAAGAGGTACTAGGAAATGAAAAACATTAATTGTTGCTTTTTGCTCCTAATTAGTCGTAGAGGGGAAAATTGCAATTTCAGTTAATATACGGTTAATTGTGCAGCTCTGAGCGTGTGCAGCTTGTGAATTGGCAGAAGCTCTGTAGCCAAGAAAAGCTTGGCTACGTTTCAAAATCTCGAGTTTGAATCAGAATGATTGGTTATTGGCCAAATACGTTTGCGCATACTCAATTATCAAGCACTCACTGTGTCTGTGTAAACATAACCGATGGCCAAATTTCAGGAGTTCAGAAGAGGAGGTCTTTAATGTGCAGTCATTAGTGTAGACCGAGAAGAGCAATGGGGGAACATGCATGCATGAGACTTACCAGGTCCGAGCCTGACCTTCTACGTCATACCAGTCAGAAAGATGGCCATCCACTGAAAAGTGGAGGAAGGCATGGGGAAATTGGACGGTTTAAAGTGGAGCGGTAATCCTGAATGTCTTTTACTTTCTACGTATTTCGTCACTACAATCCATCATTTGATGCATTTGCTAATGAAATGATAAGAAGAAGAAGACTTAATAAATCACATTTTGAGTAAAAAACCTTTTAATAAAATTTAAACTTAGAATGACTTCATAACCTGGAGTGGAGACATCTGTCTTCTCCAGCGAAGAAAAAACTCAAACCTCAGCTCTCCCCAAGGAAAATCATGTTAACGTTCTTTGTGGACATGAAGGTGCATTTCCAAGTACATGGGCGAACAGTGTAAATTCTTGCGCATTGCTGCAAAATGAACTTCAACCTGCAATTCGCAGCAAAAGAAGAGGACCGCTGTCCAAAACAGTCTTGCTGCACCATGACAATGCATGTCCACATACAGCAGCAGAGACAGTAGAGACAGCGCAACGGCTCGGGTTCAACGTCAGCCTGGATCTGGTGCAGAGCCATTATCATATCTTCGGTCCACTAAAGGAGGCGCTGCATGGTCACAGATTCACCTCTGATGATGAAGTAAAGGAAGCGGTACTCAGGGAGGAACCCTGAGCAGCCAAAAAACTTCCTCTCTGCAGAAATACAGAAACTAGTTGAACGATATAACAAATGTGTCATCTTGCATGGAGACTATGTGATAAAGTGACATGTTCACTTTCTCAGATTTACTTCTATTAAAGCCCTTCAATGAATTCTGCCTCCCTCGTATATATTGAATATTATGCTGTTTATTTGTTTACAGTAGGATTTGCTAAGATTTATCTGACCAAATCTTTTGGTCAGTCTTCACATTTTTAACAGCAAAAGCCTGGCAAGTTTATTCAATCAAGTTTATAGTAAAAAAAAAAAAATGTAAAAATTGCATGCTTACACTAATATTTCATATTTCATCCATATAATGTATAAGTATTTATGAAATATTTCATGATTTGAGAGGTAACCTTATGGGCATAGATAGGCCTACCCCTGGAGAGGTATAGTATTCTCTCATGAAGGCTGCCATTTTGTATGCAGGGCACATGACCAAAATATCTGAACCCGATTGGCTCATAAGGGTCGCTGGGTTTTTTCTCACCAGCAGTCTGTGTGACTTTCGAAGTACTTCCAGATCAATATCAGGGATTGCTGTGTGGATTTTTGCAGTGTTATTGTGGCTGATGAAGGGGTAAAACCTAGTCAGTCCCCAAATAAATCTTAACTCAGTTTTGTCCAAAAAGTGCTTTGCTGGGATTTTCCAGCCCAGGCCAGAGGAACTCAAGATAAACTCAATATTGAGGCTGAGCTTTGAGTGCCTTACTGGAAAAGAAAGCAGAATTTGAAAACGTCTTGGACAGAATGTGGAATTCTGAAATGTAAATATTTAGCACTTTATTATGAACAGCACTGGCCCACACTTCCAAATTCAAAGGAAGAATGATGTTTTTACGAGCGGTTAATCTTTGTACTTTTTCTCATGACTTCATTCATGTATAAACAAATCAAATCCAAAATTCGTACCCCACGTCTCCTCCACGCAGTGGATCTTGATTTGCATCTATTCAGCAAAATTGATTTTAATAGTGAAATTTGTAAGTTAGAAACCGTATTGTGGGGCGGCACAGTGGCTAAGTACTTAGCACTGTCGCCTCACAGCAAGAAGGTCCTAGATTCGATCCCTTGGGTTGACACGGACGCCTTTCTGTGTGCATGTTCTCCCCGTGTCCATTACATTACATTACATTACATTACAGGCATTCAGCAGACGCTCTTATCCAGAGCGACGTACAACAAGTGCAAGTGTCAGGTACAAGAAAAGTAGAAGTCTCCACGTAGGTTTCCTCCCACAGTCCAGAGACTTGCATAGAGGGGATTAAGCTAAATGGCTGCACTAAATTTCCCGTAGGTGTGAATGTGAGTGTGAATGGTTGCCTGTCTCTGTGTGTCGCCCTGCGGTGCATTGGCGACCTGCCCAGGGTGTACCCCGCCTCTCACCTGAAGTCACCTGGGATTGGCTCCAGCTTCCCTGAACAGGATTAAGTGGCAGAAGATGAATAAAGAAACTTATATTGTAGTTTAGTCACTCTTATTGTCACAAACCAAATGGAATAGCCATGAGATAAAGAAATCGTAGTCTTTGCAGTTTATTAACTGTTCGTTCTCAGATCCTAATGGAACTCTTGAGTGCTTTGTTAAAATTGCATTGTACCCTTATAGCCCATAAATTAAAGACACTTGAACACATCATAGATAGTGATAAAAAGTAGAAATAAAAGTAGAAATATGTAGTGTTACATATGCCTAATTGATAAAAAAAATTAATTAATAATACACATACACACACACACACACACACACATATATATATATATATATATACATATACCGTAATTTCCGGACTATAAAGCGCATCGGAATATACGCCGCACCCACTAAATTTTAAAAGAAAAAACTATTTTTACATATATTAGCCGCACCAGAATATAAGCCGCAGATATATATGTTGTGAAATGAGAGATTTACACAGAAAGATTTTCTAAATGTTTATTTACATACCTTAATTGTTTCCAAATGGTGCCTGTGTAACACGGCAGTAAAACGGCTGACCGAACAAAACAAAAAAGTCATTAATGTTTTTATTCTTCCTCCTCCTGTGCACTGAAACCACTGAAGTCGTCTTCTTCAGTGTTGGAGTTGAAGAGAATCGGAACATCTCCGTCACACACCTTTTCAGTCTCTCTGTCGGTGTCCTGCTGGTTGCGTCGAGTGCGCCCAAAAACTACCGGTAGCATCTTCTTCTTTGCATTGACCTCTTGTGTCTGTCACGTTTTTGCGCCCCCTGGTGGCAGGTAGCGAAGAAAAATCTATAGACAAGCCGCAGGGTTCAAAGCGTGGGAAAAAAGTAGCGGCTTATAGTGTGGAAATTACGATATATAAAACAGTGACAGTACATTGGACTGGTCAATGTCACACCACCATCATGCATCCATCCTTTGCCTGTACTATACTAATCCATCAGTGTGTTGGGAAAGCTGTAGCCAATCCTAGCTGACTTTGGGTGACAGGTGGGGTACACGCTGGACAGGTCACTGATCTATCACAGGGCTAACACAGAAACAAACAACCATTCGCACTCACATTCACATCTATGGGCAATTTAGAGCAGCCAGTTTACCTGATCTGCATGTTTTTGGACTGTGGGAGGAAACTGGAGCACATGGAGGAAACCCTTGAAGGCCCTGGGTAAACCATGCAGACTCCACCCAGAAAGGTCACCACGTGATTCAAACCCAGAACTTTCCTGCTGTGAAAAACCATTTCTCAATCCTCTACCACATATTCCTTGGTTAGACTGTAAAAAAACAAGCTAATTTCAACAAAATTGCTCAAATATAGGATGTTTGACTGGCAGTGTCGATTCAAATTTCAATTTTATTCCCTAACAGTCTCGCCCAAACCTCAGTGCTTTTATTCCGTAACTATATTGAAAACTATAATGAAACTGATTAGGCTAATATAATTATATAAGAGCAGAATGGTGTGCTGGAAATGGAGTGGAAGTGTGGAACAAAGCCCAGTTCCCTGGAGTTTAAGAGGTTAATTAGAAGGGAAAAGTAGCAGAACATTTCATTTAGGGGCGCTCGTGTAGTTGCTGTATCCCAAAGTCAAGCAGAAGTGGCGTAATGAAAAGCAAGAGTTTGTGTGGGCGTTTGAACATCTGGCCTATAACCTCATGGCATTGATGGATCTGCAGGTCAAGCTGACATTGGGATGCTAAAGCTTTCTGGTGTCAGGTTTGTTGTCCTTTTTTTTATGTTAATCGGGTCAAGTATGTGCAGATGTGTTTCTAAGAAGCACTCAAACCCTCAGCAGGATCAGATAAATAACAGCATGTGGAAGTGAGATGATTATTAGGCCACAGTAAGAGCTGCGAGCGCAGCAGAGAAACTCTGAGGGGAAAGTGAAAAAGCGTTTTAATTAACCCTGTTTAAGATCAGCATAGCGCTTAATAAGGGTACGTTTTTCTGTCTCGTGTGAGATCTGGTGTAATTTAATAATCGGCCCTGTTGATAGCGGTTTATATTTGTTTCATCCCGACATATAATCTCAAAATCCTGGGTTCTGGTGCAGGATTTACGCTTATTTATCCAGCAGATGTGTTCAGAGATTGCCTCATGCTAGTAACAGAGCTGACAAGAACTTTTTCCCCGTGTGTTTTCAGAAATAAGTGCAAAGTTGGTGTAGAAAGAAAAGAAAGAGCCAGTGCTGTGTAGAGTAAAGTACCTCGTAGGCCTGCCCCAGGTGCTGGTAAACACTTCTGTATTTTAATATATTTCCTGCAAATCATAGCAAAGCACTAGTCATTCTACTTGGGAGCATAAGTGAAAGTCATAAGTTACCGGACAGGTTCAGGTTCGCAGGTTGGGAGTGGCGAGGCACTGTGTGTTGTTGTGCTAGGGAGATATAAGTTCAGTCCTATACAAGAAGCATTCTCTGGTCTGTGGCCTTGGTTGGGTAAATGTTCCATCAGTTCCATCAGTTCTCAGAGGTATTTAAACTGGTTCTTTGATCGTGGGCATGAGGGTGGCCGACCTGAGCATGCAGAGCTATAAGTGAGCACGGTCATCAACAATGAGTCCAAACTGATATTCACTGAGCACACAAAGGTGGAGCAGTGGTAGCTCGGGGTTGAAGACGTTCGACTATTGATGGATAGGTTGTGAGTTCAAATCCCACCACTGCTGGGTCCTTGAGCAAGGCCTTTAACCCCCAACTGCTCAGTTGTATAAAAATGAAATAAATGTAAGTTGCTCTGGATGAGGTGTCTGCCACGGACTGTAATGTAATATAATGTAAAAGGCATGGGTGAGGACTAAGCAGAGAAGCATAAGTCCAGAGAAACTGTCAAGCATTGGTCCGACATTTCTGTGAGCTCTGAGCACTGCCGGTGCTTTCCCTTCATCCCTCAGGCCGACGAGTTGGTGAACATAAGGAGCCAGTTTCTTTACAAAAGCTAGTCAGAGTGTAACAGTATTTTTGTTATTTTCTTTAGCGTGCAGATATATTTTTCTTTTTGCTTCATAAGCTTAGACTCAGTTCTGCTTCAGCTCTATTGAATGCCGGGTTTGAGATCTCAGTGGGTGGCTTTCTCATCCAACCAATAGAATTCATTTTAATGCGTCGGTGACAGCAGTGGTTTTGCCAGTAGCAATAACTGGCTGATGTCTGATTTGTTTGCACCAAAATCTGCTTTATGATCTAGTGGGAGGGATATAAAGTAGCCTAAGACATCTGGAAATTATTTACATTCAAAACATTGGCATTTTACAGAAAGGGATGGGCGATATAAAGGGAGTATAAGATATTGACAAAAAAATTGGCACAGTATGTTTTTTTTTTGTTTATTTGGTTTTTTTTAAAAAGCATCGTGGGTGTCCTCCATGCAAGGTCAATACCTTGAGTGGATTTTAAAATCTGATTTCTTCCCAGCAAAGGTTTCATTTCTCATCCTGTTCCTGATTCTATAATTTGTTCTTGTAATATTTTAAAAGCGCAGTGGGGACTGTTGCATTCTCAGCTCCAGGGTCCCCGGTTTGATCCAGACCTCAGGTTACGATCTGTATGTGGTTTCCCTCTACACATGTTCTCTCCGTGTTTGTTCTCAGGTTTCCTCTAGTTTCAGGATTTGCTATGCTAAATTGCCCGAATGAGTGTGTGTGTAAATATATGTTGGGGTGTGTGTGTGTGTGCGTGCGTGTGTGCATGTGAGCACATGATGACCTGCAGTGAACTAACATCCAGGATGTATTCCTATCTCAAACTCAGCGTTCCCAAAAATAAAATAAATCCCTAGAATATCATAATGCATATCATATATCATGAAAGGGTTTCAGGTATCATAACATATGTGTGTGTGTATATATATATGTAACACAAATCATCATCCAGCCCTGGTAACAGCATCATAATAAGTACCAATCGAGTCAGGCTTTCAAGCCTCTCAGTTCTACTGAGTCAAAAACAAATGTATTTACCGACTGACAGGATAATAAAAAATATCGACTGTTCAGGGGAGGACACAAGGGTAACTCGGGCGTATGAATGCAGCACACAGTATGAAACGTGGAGGAGAGCGAGGGATGTGAGGCTGCTTAAGCAGGTATATTATGGGATGGGCGAGTTTTATACTGTTCCCTGGATACCGGAATACCCACTTCCGCATTAGAGTAACCTTGACTGCAGTGTTGTAGGGCGACACACTTAAAGAGGAATCACACCGGAATACACAGAACTCTCTCTCTTGCTCTTTCGCTCTCTCTCTCTCTGTCTCAAACACACACACACACACACACACACACACACACACACACACACACACACACACACAC
>JAQLOM010000008.1:3713700-3725139 GCA_030068315.1 Chrysichthys thysi | reverse complement strand
GTACTCTGCAAAAGAGAAAATTAAACCTGCCTCCAAATTGATTACACTTTCATGGAAATCCAATTTAAGAAGTATTGATATCAGTATCGGTGAGTACACAAATAAAAATACTCGGTTTGGAAAAAAGTGGTATCGGTGCAACTCTACTAATAATACCTTGACATTGGCTTCGAAGTTCACCAGTCACTGCAGCTAGCTGTTTTTCAAGTTCAGTAGCAAATCAAATGTTTCAGTAATGAAAACCCTGGCGTGCAAAATGTAACTGTATATACAGTACAGCTTCAATTTGAAACGTACGAGGGAATTTTTATCTCTGCTGATGCAACAAACTTAGTGAGACATTTAATCATGCATAATTGAATAATAAACAACCAAAAGGTTAATGGATTTGTTCAGTATGCCATCTGCAAATGATGCATTTTTGACATTATCAATTGCAAAACACGAACAGTCTGGACAAGACGTTACCGTGTTAGCTGCTCATCTATGAGGCCTTTCCAATCTTGCATGCCATCTGTTCTGTCACTATCACTGATCACACCAAGATTACATTTGTCCTTCCACAAGATGAGAAGAGATAAACTGGATAGAAATCATAATGTGCATATTATATATCCGGATACATATTTAAACTAAAAAGGGGGTTAGAACGATCTCTCTTGTGAGACTCTTGCTAAGTTACGTACACAGTTGCGTACCAGTGTCATGTTTCTCCTACATCCCATCTATAAGCACAGGAGTTCATTTCAAACGTTTCGCATCAGGACATGTCTGCATGGGGCACCAGTTAAAACAAGCTTTTTATGCCGTTCATGTAGAATCATGTCAAGCTCTTATCATCGTACCTCACCAGTTAAGACCTATACAGAAGTCAAATCAGTATTGTCAATATGTGAACCTTCATTTAGTGCCAACGGACAAATCTGATTGGTGCTTGCCCCTGTCTTTACAACCCCACTGATTAGTCTGTACTTAATGGTGCGTGCACAAGACATCCAGAACTGTGTCTTTGATATGGAGTCTTTTTTCCCCCCATTTTCTCTTCGGTCTGACTCACTCCCAGGCTGGCTGCAGGAGCTAGGGAAGCGTTTGGAGACTCCTTACACAAACGGCACAGTTGGCGGTCCTTCCATGCGCAGCGCCTACATCGCCTCGCTCTACTTCACCCTTAGCAGTCTGACCAGCGTGGGTTTCGGCAACGTCTGTGCCAACACCGATGCCGAGAAGATCTTCTCCATCTGCACCATGCTCATCGGGGGTGTGTACAGGATATGAAATGGTTCCTCTTAAAATCTAGTTATAATTGAACAGCTGTTAGATGAGCGATCAGCAACCAGTTTGAACCAGATCAGTCTGTCTGTGATGTGTTGTTTTGGTGCCTCGTAATACAATACCTCGTGGTGACACATTTCTTGCGTGATCCGTATGCTGTCTGACATTAGCAGCGAATTATCTCACTTTGCTTCTCGCAGCTCTGATGCACGCCGTGGTGTTCGGCAACGTGACGGCCATCATCCAGCGCATGTACTCGCGCCGTTCCCTCTACCACACACGCATGAAGGATCTTAAGGACTTTATCCGTGTGCACCGCCTGCCTCAGCAGCTAAAGCAGCGCATGCTGGAGTACTTCCAAACCACTTGGTCAGTTACCAACGGGATCAATGCGAACGAGGTGAGACAACCCACAGTGAACCTAATGAGGTCTTGAGGTCACAGATTTTCAGTCAACAATAATGCTACTGGTATCTGATATCGAGCTGGAGCTGTGTTCATTTACTTGCTGTTATTAAAAAAAAATCGTGCTCCGTTATCAACATACCAGGTGATACTGCGTGACATAAGCTTAGTGCCCGCTGTTGCGCTAATGAACAGATGACGTGACATGACAGCAATCTGGACATATTTCATGACTAATAATGCCAGCCAAAGCAAAGCAGCCTGCAAACTGTACACTGTGAAAAAAGATCGCAACGAGGAACTCCAATGGCGTTCTCCAATAAAACAAACCTGATCAAACATGTCCAACGTGAAACGCAGCGCAAGGCCACTGCTAACCATACACAACAGCAATGCTGAAGGCTGAGCAAGAAAACAAATGTCCATAAATAAGTCTAGCTGAGTGAAAATAACAGCTCTTGCCCCAGTATGCTGTCCTTGACAATCAGCCACTATCGATGATTCACAAAGAAGGGACTCTGATGCAAGGAAAACAAAGACGTGTTTGACTTACAGTTGCACAGGAACACTTTTTTTTAAGTGAAGCAAAACCTGCTAGCCTGCAACCCTAATCAGTGTAATCTGAGGTAACTAATTTTACCTGAAAAAATAATAATTTCATGTTCTGTTCTTGCTATACAAAGCCGAGGACAAGTTCAAAATCGTTAAGGATCAGCTATAAGAACTAACACACATCATTAAGTCCAGTAGACACACAATTAATGGCTAATAATAAATCAGGAAAATGTACCCAGCGCTAACTAGCATGTCCCATGACATGCGGGTACTCAAACTCTGTCTGAAAAAAAATAATTTCATGTTGTGTTCTTGCTATAAAAAGCTGAGGACAACTTCAAAATCCTTAAGGATCAGCTATAAGAAGCCTTGTTTAGACATATGCCTTAGCGTAACTGCATGAAAAAGCATTTAATAAATGGCCAAAAGCTTTGTTTTAGTGCTAGAACCCTGTTAAGTTTCAATCTTGTTCCTGTAACACAGGCCTCTTTCCTTTCCTATCCTAGTGTTTTCATATCTGATTATATGTTAGCACTCAGGCGCTCACAAACTAGGTGCCATCTTGGCAGATTTAGGATCAGAAATATCGCGCGAGATGTGGGTCGCAGCTACTTCACTGAGCTAATTACCACTCGACTCGTCTTCACTGAATAGCGCCTTTTGTTAGGCTGTCTCGGTGGTTAGCCCACAGTGAAATGATGGCACGGCTAATTAGCTAGCACGAAAAAAAGCAGAGGTGAAAGGGAGGGGGGGTGGTGACTCTCATTTACACTTTGCAGACATACTAATTTATTCAGTGATTAAGGGGGAAAAACAGCAAACACACTTCAGACAGCTCACAGGAACTCTGTGTCTCCTGACAACTGTTGCTAGCATGGTGCCTCGCTACTGTTAGCATGATTTGAGATCACGTTTAAAGCTGCACCTCCAGGCTTACCCAGTGTTTAATTAGAATTAAACATGAGGCTTGGCTACAGATTTATTCTAAGCTAAATTTACGAGTAAACTCATTATAATTCCTTGTGTTTTCTTTACGCTAGAATCAGTGAATGGCGGTTTAGCCTGTGCGTTGAGTGATGTGTGTAAAAGGTGTCGGTTTCCGAAATTGAGAAAAGAAGTGATCCTAGGTCAAAAACGACATCGTGGATCTAGTGCTGAGAATGCTAATGGGATGCCAATAGTGTGTGTTGCATGGTTAGTTTTGGTAAGGGTTCATATAAGTCACTCTCTCTGCGCTAACCTTCTTTTTCAGCTACTGCACGACTTTCCAGATGAGCTCTGCGCCGACATCGCCATGCACCTCAACAAGGATATCCTGCAGTTGCCCCTCTTCTCCTCTGCCAGTAGAGGGTGCCTGCGCTCGCTCTCTCTGCACATCAAGACTTCTTTCTGTGCTCCGGGTGAATATCTCATCCGGCACGGAGACGCCCTACATGCTCATCACTTCGTTTGCTCCGGATCCCTGGAGGTGCTTAAGGATGGGATGGTACTTGCCATACTGGGTAAGTCATAATGGTTCAATAAGAGTAGAGATATGTTATTGCAACTGTTGTTATTATGGTATAATGATTGGACACAGGTGTCACCATTAAGTATACCTTCTTTGTATGTACACTGGCATTTTATAATTTATATCTACTGTATTTGTCAGTTCGTAGCTGCATGACTATGAGCATAGCCATCTGGCGTTATACGTAATTTGTCAGCTCCTGTATACCCTGTCCATATGCGCTGACAAGATATTATTTGGGCTGTGGATTATTCACAGCAGTGACACTGACATGGTCATGTGTGTGTGTGTGTGTGTGTGTGTGTGTGTGTGTGTGTGTGTGTGTGTGTAATGCTGGTATGAGTGTCAGACATGGCATCTTGGTTGGGGTTTGATGTCAGTGGAGATGCCAGCACATCCAACTGGCTGAAAACCTTACCAGCTTGTATGTTGTATCCCAGCTTGACACAATTGTCTAGTTAGTGTTGACAGGGTTGCCAGATTGTCTGGACTAATTTTAGCTAATTATGTCTTGCTGTTCCAGAAATCAGGTATTTTAATTGTAGCGTATTAACATAACATGGTGGCACGGTGGTGTAGCACTGTCGCCTCACAGAAAGAAGGTCCGGGTTCGAGCCTCATGGCTGACTTTCTGTGTGGAGTTTGCATGTTCTCCTCGTGTCTGTGTGGGTTTCCTCCGGGTACTGTAAGCAAAAGAGCAGTTCAAAAAAAGAGCAAAGGGCAAAAATCATATGACCAAACATTAACTAGGGGACAGAGCAACGGGAAGGTGAAAGAGCAAAAAGTGGAAAACAGAGGGGGAAAAAAATCAGTGTAGAGCTTAGAAACGAAGGCAAGGGTGACCAACAGGCCATGTGACTAACTCAGTGATTGGAATATATACAAAGAAGTAGCTGTGGCTGTTGGTGAGGAACTCTGGGAACTCAAATTCCTTGACGACGGAGCCTTGGTGTAATGGTAGTCATGATGGGGTTTTCTAATTTGACTGGTTTTCCTGGCTATCGCCTAGTTTTGAGCTGCTTTCTTTTGTCATGCTGGCCTATCCACTCAGAGCAGCATTACTAAAATGGCCCACCAAGGTCAAATTTATAAAAGAACAATGTTATTGTGCTATCTACATTGTGTAGGTAATGTTTAGCTACTGGAGTTACTATGGTAGCTTATTTAATACATAATTTAAAGGAACATTAGTCAAGGATAGGCAAGCCTAGAGCTCTGGCTGTTAAGCAGGTTATGGCACAGGCTTCTCATTCCCGTCTACATACCCAAGGCACGCTTCAGAAGAGGAGCACATTTAGAGTTATTATTACTAAGGTTTGTGATGACATCACTTTGGAGCATTTGGCAATTTATGACATTGCATTATGTTTCACCTACTTATTAAACCTATCCTCGAACCATGTTACACAAGGACTTTTCTTGGTACAGTGTTAGTAGGGTATGTAATGGTGTTCGCATTTTACCCTTGACCTGTGTTTTTTTCCTAGTAGGCCGTTCACCTGCTTGAGAGCGAATTTATAGTGCTATATATACATGAAATTCAGCTCCTGTTGATTCGTTACAGCAAGAAAAGGTCAAGAATGCTTTCATAGTTCTGTTTTTATTTCTAATGAGCTCTCATGGGGTTTTCAGCTGGTCATTAGCACTGTGCTGGCTGATAGCTCAGTTGCATTTGGAACTCATTTTCAACTTCACCCTTGCACTAGGAAAAGTTAGAGGGGCCATCCAGCCCATAACACAGGTTTTCTCAGTCACTTAATGCACTTGTTCTTCATGTTACATATTTCCCTGGCTATTTGTACTTTTAGGGAAAAAAGTTCATATAAAATCTTTAATACTTTACCTGTTAGTTGTTAAAGTAGTTAGATATGTAGCTATTTGTGCTTATCCTAGAGCAGAAACAACCACTCTGTAGACAAACCCACTTAGCTATTTTGAGGGCTTTTTATTGAAGCTACTGTATGTAATAAAGTAAGCTACCGGTATTTGTTTATTTAGCGTATGCTGATAACAGTCTCTCACTGTAATATGAGCATCATATGAAGAATATAGCAAGCTTTTGCCAAGAGTTTCCCAATTTGTATTGATATTTCTTTGGAAACGAAAGTTATGAGATATGAGACTAAGAGTAAAGCTCTCATTTGATTTCTCTGATTGTTGTGTGCAGGTAAGGGAGATCTGATCGGAGCAGACCTACCTGGGCGGGATCAGGTGATCAAGGCCAATGCGGATGTGAAAGCTCTGACCTACTGTGACCTGCAGTACATCAGTATCAGGGCGCTGCGTGAGGTCCTTGAGCTCTACCCGGAATACGGAAACCGCTTCAATGAGGACATTCATCACAACCTCACGTACAACCTCAGAGAGGTGAAATGGCTAGGGAGATGTTGTTGCTGTTGTAAAGTGACCATGCTGAAAAAAGTTTTTAAAAATACTGCAGGGTTTTATTGGCTCCAGTTGTTTTTTATCGAGTTGTAATGGTCGCCAGATGACCCATGAACCAGCTAGATGCTGTAATGGGATATAAAGGTGAACACTTTATTCTGTTGTTCTTTGGAGACCATCTAGAGCAGGGGTCACCAACATGGTGCCCGCAGGCACCAGGTAGCCCACAAGGACCACATGAGTCGCTCACGGGCCTGTTCTAAAAATAGCTCAGCATAGCACCGTCTAATTTTTTTGTTGCTATTTTTTAATCACACTTGCATTGGTGTGAATTTGAAAATGACAATTAAAGGTAAATTGAGCAGATTTGTTATTTCAGAAGTGTGTGTCAAACTGGTAGCCCTTCGCATTAATTCGTACCCAAGAAGTAACTCTCAGCTTCAAAAAGATTGGTGACCCCTGATCTAAAGGTACCAAGATGTCATTTATGTGTGCTTCAGTGGATCTAATCACGTTTAAAATTTATCCTGCAAGGAAACAAAAATGTACTGATAAATAGGATCCAATAGAAAAAAACCTGCCAAGTATTTAATTATGATACATCTCGTTCGATTAATAATCGAATACGTTCAATTCATTTCCCATTTATTTGTATAGTGCTTTAAACAACAGATCATGCCACAAGGCAGCTTTACAGCTTAAATGTGTCTCATTCAGCTCATGCTTTAGTAAATACTCAAGACGAAACCATTTTGAAACTCCACAGTGCTTTATGGACTAATAATTACTGTTTTTCCTCTCGTCTCTGCTTCCTTCAGGGTCAGACTCGATTTCCCCGCTCTCCGAGAATCTCACAGGTATCATATGCACAGGCACTTTCATTACATACTCACAATAGACATTTGTACACACACACACACACACACACACACACACACACACACACACACACACACACACACACACACACACACACACACTAGCTAACACATGCAGGGAAACAACAAATTAACCTGTTACTCAATGGGCACCTTTTTGGGCATTTTCACCTAATTCACCCACGCAATTATAAGCCCTTGTTTTCAGTCTCACCATAGGATGATGGCAGATTGCAGAGCTTTTCTTCCAGATAACCCCTCAAAATCTAAGCATTACCAGTTACATAGCTTATAAAGTATTTAAAATGTCTGAAAGGTGTTGCTAACCCTCCGAAAATTCAGGCGCTTTTTTCATCTTTTGTTATATTTAGAGCTAGATTACTGTGGACGCAAGTAGGAAATCAAACTGCTGGGGTAAAATCTTAGATGGAGATGTGTTCCCACAGTTACAGTATATGCTATTTTTTGGCAAAAATTTGGGACTAAAATCTAGGGTTATTCAATTTGGCATAGACAAATGACATTTGACCTCTCCGGGTAACCTTTGGGTATCTCCACAGCTTCCATGAGATGCTTTTATGTTTCCAGCTACATAAACTAAACTAAAACACGTACGCCGTAAATACCAGTCAAATTCACTGTCAACATTGCCACCTTTTTCTTGGAATACTAAGAATGACTGCAGTAATTACTAATCTGGGTGTGAATTAGACTTTCAGAAATAGCTCTCTGCTTCAGTTGTATGATATATAATCAGGCTGCCGAGTGATTCGAAAACTCACAACTCGTGTGTAGCAGGACGTGTGTATAAATTATTGAGGTTCTGTTGGAAATCTTGTGTAAGAGTCTTCTCTTTGTTTGTTAAGTGCCTCATTGTTACAGTGAATGGAACGTTGTTCTGTTGTACAGCCGTTTGTCACCTTGCCTTGCTGTCTCTCAAAAAAGTGCATTGGAAATCAGGGGCCTCTGAAAAAAGCTTGCATTTATCTTGTAAGGAATAAACGACTACAGAATGTGCTGTTAGAAGGGAGATAAAAACAACAATGCCAGGGCGGGGTATTGCAGCCCGGCACAAAACACAGTCACTGTTGCTACCTAAAGTGGAGTATTGTTCCAAAAATAGCATGTCGTTCTATTATACCACAGCAATTTGCCAAAGATTACATTTTTAAAATAAATTCAGAATGCTACTCAACGACTGAAAGTCAGTTGTATCTCACCCCTGTAAGTGATTACAGTATTTTGAACAACTACTTAAGAATTAGGCTTAAGTTACTGTGATTAATTGTGGTTTTGTTACAATGCCCAATGTGAAGAATTATTTTTTGATTATAGGAGGTCCTCGGGTTCCAACGGTCTCGACATACGACGTTTCGAGTTTACGACGCTCGTTCCCATAAAAATGCAAAAAAAATGAGACATAAGCGTTTCAGTTTATGCCGTCAGTGTCGTACTTATGGACTACATGGGCGAACTAGTTTGTGCTCGACAGTAACATAGTAGCATATGAGTGAGAAAGTAAAAGAAAGCGCAAGTTTGTGGTGCTTTGTTTGGTGACTTTTTGGCCCTTATCATGGATCCTAAATGAAAGTCAGAGGATGTCAGTTGTTTTGTTAGTGCAGTGCAGTGTACAGTACTGTCATGGATCCGCTCCGCACGACACAAGGAAGATGCGCTCGTCCAGGTTTTCCTTTCTGGCATCATGTCGTGCATCATGTGCGTGCTCTGGCTTTGTTCATTGCTTCATTTCCAAGACTATAAATAGACTCACCCATTCATATTCTCCTTACGAAGCATTAGCTTCCTTTTGTGACTCTTGTTTGCCGGTTCTGACCTTTCTGCCTTGTTTTTTTTTTCTCTGATTTCTGGATCTCCTTTGTTTGTCTGTTTGCCGCTCGCCTGACCTGTTTTTGTTTTTGACCCTGATTTTGCCTACTGTTTATGTACCTTAGCCTTGGATTATAATACAGTAAACCCGTGTTGGGACATTAGAGCTGTCTTCTGCCTGCACATGTATGTGTCCTCCTAAACCTCACAAGCCCGACGAGTACAGTATGTCCCATTTTATGTCCTTTTCCTGTTTCTGTGGCTTAGTTGTGTTTTTATGTTCTAGATGATGATTTCACAACTGTGTTAAGACAGGGAAGTGACATAGGCTAGGGTGTGTTTCGACTTTCACAAAATTCGGGTTACATCACTGTTGTAGGAGCGGAACTGTGTCGTAACCTAAGGACCCCCTCAGGTTAATTCTCATCTCTCTTCTTTCTTCTTCATATACTTCAGGGTCGTTCGGCCTCCCTCCTCACTCCTGAACCGAAACTGCCCTTTATCGTGGAGGCCGAGGACGAGGATGATCCAGGACAGGAAATAGGCAGGCAGCCTTTGCTCTCCAGCACGGAAGGAAATTCCAACCATTCTGCTCTGAGCGCCATGTTAGGGGAAGAGCTGCGCCATTTCGGGATGCTCCGCCTCTGCCGCTCTCCAACCCAAGGCTATCGAGGACAAAGCCCCTCCCCCCATCCACCAGCCAGTGAGGAGCTGTGCCCCCCTGTGATCGACACGGGCCCCGTCAACCGTCCGGCCAAGCTGCTCATCCCCTCGCTTACCTGCGTCAGTCCTCTAGACCTGAGCCCCAGGTAATGACTTCCACTACAGCCGTAAGTCTATCCTAATTAAGTACTTTCAGTAAGGGATTTATACAACCTCCTTTGTTATGGTAAGAGTTGTCATATGTTCTATGTCTGGAGTACTGACTCATGTCCCTGTCTCTGCGTGGGGGTGGATGTAAGTGGCCTGTATTTTTCGGTTTCGTTAAAGGCAATTTTCCAGAAATGCACAATAAAGTTATCAATCAACCTGAATGTCACATCTGCATATCACACACACACACACACACACACACACACACACACACACACACACACACACACAAACAACTTGATAATACATATTCACAAACTTGATAATACACGTGATGCACAATATATTGATGTTGATATTATGTCCATGGAGTGTCAGGAGCTTCAGTTCAGTTAATACAGAAATAGAAAAGGAGGCTATAGTTTGATTATTTTCAGAGGAAAGTCTGTGAACTAGGTCGTAAACACTAGACCGAACGTTCAATATCCCTCATGCCGCTAGAGTTGTTGTATGGTCAAGGTGACACAATTAAACAAGAAGCCATTTCCTGCTTGGTTTATTAGGATGTCAGACTGTCTTTATTATCCACTGTCCAGACAGACTCAGTACACATTGTGCAGTGTGTGCTTATTCATTCTTCTCTAAATATCAGACACGAAAATAGCTTCCTGACGTTCCATCTGTCTTCAGAACTCAATCATGATCGTCATCGCCGTCTTCCTCTTCCGCAAACGTTTTGATTCTGGCCAGTCACAGCGAATTTGGAACACACTCAGTCACACGGAGATGGGTTAGACGAGTTAGTCCAACATTTTTTTTGGCATGATTTTGGAATTACTGGGTGCAAAAAAAGTAAACAGAGACTGCTGAATAAAATCCATTTCCAGTTTCACATGTGAAAGAGATCACTTGGTGAATAAAAGGAAATCGCTTCTTTGTAAAGCGAACAAATCTTTCTCAGTGCATTTTGTTTTCACTAGAAACATTTCAGTTGTTTGGGACTTTTGGCTGAATCAGTGATAGGACAAAATGAAAAGACAGACTGGAGACAAACCCTAGTGCATGATTCGACGATATAAATTAGCATTTGCATGCACAATAGACAAAGATGTTAATATTTCTAATTATCTATCACATGTGAGCCATTAAAATAAAATGAGGCACAACAGCCATGTTTATGGACTTAAATGGTCCTTTTTCATTTAGTTGATTGCTTTTTGTTTTTTTAATCATTTGAATGAATGAACGCCATTTGCTGAAATGTCAGCATGCTTTACTGAATGGGGTAAATAATCTTGGCTGTGACAATTTTGTTAGATAAAGACTTAAGGCAAAAGAGCACATTTGTACTGGATGCTGGAAAAACAGGTTCATTTGAGAGTATACTGATGTCCTGTAGGGTTGTGGACGGTATTGAGGACAACGAGCCAGCATTCCATTTCAACGTGGAGCCCAGTGAGGTCACTTCTAATCGTAGGGCCAAAGGTAAGAGCCCTTTTTGTTTAGAACTGGACAGAATTTCAGTTCTGCCATGTGTTTTGATTAGATAATTGGCAGTAAGGTAAAGATGGTATATAGGTGTAATATAGTATATGCAATAAATATGTAAAAAAAAAAAAAAAAAAAAACATACAGTGGAACCCCTGGTCACGAACTTGATCCGTTCCGAGACTGTTCGTGACCCGATTTATTCGTGACTCGATTCAATTTTTCCCATTGAAATGAATGTAAATACAATTCATGTGTTTCAGCCCTCAAAACATGTTTTTAAAGTGTATTATGGGTTTATGTGTG
>JAQLOM010000008.1:3661313-3673361 GCA_030068315.1 Chrysichthys thysi | reverse complement strand
AATATATATGTGTGTGTGTGTGTATATATATATATATATATTAATACTCAGCATCAGATCAGCACATCCTGGGTTAGCATCACTGGTTGTTTGCAAGTATAAGCCATATTTAGCATTACAATATTTCTCCAGGGTTTTGCGAGTTCATGAGGTCATGCCAATCTCCACTGTAATGCCGTAAGCTGATTTTTTACGCAGTATCCTTGCCAGGTATTTGAATTTTCATTTATAAGCTCATCTTCCGTTTTAAGTGCGACTCCAGGGTGAGGAAAATGGTCATTTAAAAGCAAAGCTCCCAGATGTCCGTATACATTTTGTGGATACTATACGAGTAACCTGGAGTGCGTTCATGAAAAGTGTCTGTTGAATAGTCCTAACACAGATCGATACACACCCTTCGTACCTGTCTGTGCCTGTTCCTGAATTTGCATGATCTCAGCAAGATTGCATTAACGAAATACGCTCATGATTTTACCAGACGAATTTTGTTTTAGGAGTTTTGCGCAGTGCTGTTGAACTTGTAATCGGGTGGGTTTTCACACCGTTGGTTTTCTTCCTCCCTATATTGGTTTCATACTTGAATCAGGCTTGATGTAATGCAGTGTTCATATTGGGCTGATTTATTATTATTATTATTATTATTATTTTATGTTCTTCACATCCTGTTCAATAATAGTGTAAAAAAAAAAGAAAGATTGGGATGATCAAGGCTTTGGTTACATTCTGGTGCATTTCTATGTACTGTAATTCTGTTTATAAAAAAAAAATAAACCTTTTTTTATGATGTACCATTTTGGGTTCTTAAAATGTTTCTTATTGTTGTAGCTTTGCTGTAAAAGTGACGTAATGGATTAGTTTGGAAAGCGCGGCATGTCGAGCACAAGGCTCAACTCTTGGTAATTTGGTACATCTCATTTAATTATGTGTTTTGTTTTCGTTTCATCTCGGCTGCATAGCATGGTTCAGGGAGCCCCTTCAGTTTCCTTTTCTTTATGTCACTTGGCTGCATGAAGGGCTCCTCAAGGGTCTCTCCTACATCCTGTTGTGCCTTTATGGACTGTTTTGTTTTGTTTATGTTGTGATGGTCTGTTCTATATGTGAAATATTTTGAGCTGTTTCATCTCATCTTTCCTTAGTAATCTGTGTGTGTAGGCATTTTCTGAAGATTGAAGAATCTCAGAAACCAGCCACTGCTCTTCTTGCAGCTTTTCTTCTTCCTCCTGAATGGTAAGCAGACACTGAAATATAATAAAACTCCTCTTTATGTAGATTTAAAATGTACGTATTTCTTTTACAACTGATTTGTTGCCATATCATTAAAAAAAATGTCGCTACCATTGCACACACCAACTGAGTATCATTATTTGTTCCACTGGCTGCTGTATGTCTTCTATCCCCCTACTATGGGCCCTTCCTTTACACTCCTTTTTTCGGTTTCGTTTCTTAGGCTGACAGGCTGACCAAGTGGCTCGTTTAAAGAGCTGAGTAGATGATTCGACTTCACACAAAACAACACGACTCGTTCGCTGACAGCTCTGTAAAAAGGTGAGCTTTAAACCTCTGGCTCTTTATCTGATCGTCGGGCCTCGAGAGCTTAAACCTTTGAACCTAAGGTAGATGTGATGCATTACATTAGATGTTGCTTTATCTGTAATATGACCACAGCTGATTAAGTTTGTTGGGGTGAGGGGGGGACTGATTATTTTGTTATACGCATGCTAAATTGAGTCCATGTTTTGATCATTTCTAAGGAGGAACTGTCCTAGTTGTAGACGAAACCGGTATTTAGAAGAAGCAGAAAAAGATAAAATGATTTAAATGGCATTCAGATATCTGACAAAAAGCTGCTCTTATATGTAAAGGTGTATGGTTATGGTTTTCAGGTAATCCTTTGAAATATCTATAATTTGCAGTATTGCTGTGTGCTGTTTTGAAATTTTCTTCTGGCTCTACAATTTAATTATATCTGCAAAAGTTTACATTCACTCATTGTGGAAATGAAGGTCATGCCAGTGTTGGGTTCTAAGAATTTAAAACTTGTGCACCAAATTCCCATTTTCTTTTTTTCTTATTTAAAACATATGTTATTCAGTCATTCTGACCCAGTAACAAAACAGTTCAAAGAGCTCACTGAAAGCTCGATATTGTCATGACGTTCATGCTCATGATGAGTGTACATCAACCTTCAACCTTTGACTGGATGTGTATGTAACATGGGGCTCTAAAAATGACCAACTCCTGCTTTAAAAAGTCATTGACAAGTTCGCTGTTTGTTTCTATCCTTGTGTTTACATTAATGGCATCTGGTAGACGCCCTTATCCTGAGCGACTTGCATCTATCTCATTTTAATACAGCTGAAGAGTTGATGGTTAAGAGCCTTGCTTAATGGCTGCTTGGTGGTGCTGGGGTTTTGCCTGACAGCATTCCAGTTAGAAGTCCAATGTTTTAACCTCTGTGTGTGTGTAGATGCAGGAGATATCGCTGAGGCCGTACCAGCAGGAGGTGGTCCAGACGGCTCTGAGAGGCAAAAACAGCATCATCTGGCTGCCCACAGGTGGAGGGAAGACTCGTGCTGCTGTCTATGTGGCCAAGAGGCACCTAGAGACTCACCCCAATGCCAAAGTGGCCGTTCTCGTCAACAAGGTATGAAGTGCTCAGGTCCAATCAACTAGCATCAACCACAGCTCTGCTGTATAAAAATAAAACAAAAAAACAACCCTGATATTGCATTCAGAATACGTTCAGTCACTGCTGCTTTGATTGTATGGATTATAGTATGTAATATTGGTAATTTTGATATTTTTAATTGTACTTATATGCTGCTTTGATTGTATGGATTATAGTATGTAATATTGGTAATTTTGATTTTTTTAATTGTTCTTATGTGCCACAGTAATAATGACTCAGCATTATTTTTAATTAAAAAAAAAAAGGATGCCAAGATGGCTTTTTGCATCACGTAATTGTAGATGGAAATTAAGAAAAGTGAGCTGATTAAATCTCGTAGTATCATTCAGTAATCAACTGCCGTACCTTAATAATGGAGGATGATTATAGATAGTAGTAGTTGAATTATAGACTCTGGCACTAACCATGTATTGTTTTAGTATTTGGCCTACACTGGAGCATTATTGTCATGCGATAATAACAAGTTTGTGTTTTGTAGGTGCACCTGGTGGATCAGCACTTTGAGAAGGAGTTCCGGCCCTACCTGGGTAGCTCAGTGAAGATGGTGCCGATCAGTGGAGACAGTGACGAGAAGGACTTCTTCGGCCAAGTGGTCAGAGACTCGAGCCTGGTCATCTGCACAGCTCAGATCTTGGAGAATGCCTTGATAAACACAGAGGAGGGCAAGCATGTGGAGCTCACAGGTGATCCCCCGATGACCAGAACTATCTGGGAAAAACATAGGGACCCAGTGAAAAATTGCATGTACAGCCAGGGTCAGAAATAATAACCAAAGGCATAAAGAGATTTGTAGGGTTAATTTAAAAATAGGTGCTCCCCGAGTTACGATGGCCTGACTTATGATTTTTCGAAGTCACAATGACTATTGTGATCCACCAAAAATTGCGAAATATTTAAAATTCGCGGGCAGGCATCACTGGCAGGCTAGCGTAACAGCGTATGGCATATGTGGACGTTCAGACGACGCCCAGAAGTACACGGCCGACACACAGAAGTGAGCATACGATGCCTGGATCACTCGCCTTGCACGATGCCTCACTTTTCCTGCAACTCACAGAGTTGCCTTGTGTATCGGTGTACTGTACAGTGTGTTACCGTGGGTTTTTTGTGATTATTAACGGAACAGCTTCAGCGGCGGCTGTCTGTAGACGGAGCTCAGTGTTTGTGTAGCGGGGTGTCGTGGCTGGACAGAGATCAGAGATGCAGTACTGTGGCCCACATCATACAGGTGTGTGGATCTATCTGGCACACTCTCTCTTTTGACCGAAATGTGATATAAATGAACTCTCGCATAAATGTTAACTCACTCCACAGCATTAAATATCGGTCTCCCTGTTGAGAGCACATAACAGCACACACAAAAAGCTCATAGCACCGTGGAGCATAATACAAAATAAATCTTAAAACAACTGAACTTCAACTGATAACTACATCATCTTTAAAACTAAAACACAACAGGACTACACAATCACTCATTTTACCATATTAAAACTTTACCGTTCATTTTCATCACAAGTAGCATTAAACACTCCCCTCTTCCTCACTCAGGAAGAAAACAACTGCATAAAGATGGCAGCCTTAAAGTGACAGCACCCAGAATACAGACACTTCCAAATTGTACTTTTTTTCTTAAATGGAACTGTAGTTGGAAAACAAATATTTTAACTAATCAAATAAATGAGCATTTGAGATTTTGACGTTTCAAACAAACAGGAAAAACAATAAATTATAAACATAATTTCAACCTGGTTACATAAGCTAGGCTGAGATACCTAAACTAGGCTAAGTGGTTCAACACAGTTGTTCAACTTACGATATTTTCGACTTACGATAGTTGTGGCCGAACGCGTCTCCATCGTAACATCAGACTACCTGTACATATTGAGTGTAACCTAAGCGTGTAATCAATTTGATCATCTAAGCTACACCGAATGCAAATGTTTTGTGACTTTGTCCTTGTTCTCACATTTCCCTCAGACTTCACACTGCTGATCATCGACGAGTGCCATCATACTCATAAGGAGGGAGTGTATAATAAAATCATGGCACGCTATGTGAAGAAAAGGATTGAAGGAGTGAATGGTCTGCCTCAGATCCTGGGCCTTACAGCCTCACCGGGTACCGGAGGAGCCAGATCTCTGGATGGCGCCATCGAACATGTGCTAAAGGTACAACAGTGTATTGGAGTGACCAGAAATGTGTGTTAATGAAGGAGGGGCTTGTATCTGTAGAAGGCTATTTTTCCAGACTTTAGCTTAAAGCAGCATGGGAGTTTTCTCTCTGTGTAGAGCATTAAAATACTCTAACTGTTTCACTGTCCAACAGATCTGTGCAAACCTAGACTCTGTTATCGTGTCAACTGAAAATTTTAAGACGGAACTTAAAGACGTCGTCCCCAGACCCGTGAAGAACTATGACATTGTGGATGAGCGGAATTGGGTATGGCTGTGTTATAATAACCCTTAAGGGCTAAAATAAAGCGTGTATGACCACGCTTACATGTTTATGTCAACATAGTAATTATGTGTGTGGCCATGTCTCTTGTACTTTAGGACCCATTTGGTAATCATCTGAAGATGATGATGAAGCTGATTCATGAATTCATGATGTTAGACCCAAAGTTCACTCTGCGGCAGATGGGCACTCAGGAGTATGAAGCTGATGTGGTGGAGCTGGAAAAGAAAGGTCAGAAGATATTTCCATGGCAACCATGGAGATATGGGAGTTGGGGAGTATTACTGTAGATTTAAAGCAATCGATACGCCAAAAATTAAGAATACAGAATATGTACAAGATGGGTTTTGGGTCTGATGTTAGCAATATTAGGCTTACAAGAATAAATGTGGAAATATGTCATGGAAACCTCACTTCGTATAATCAGACGACTCTATTAGGAGGTGTGGCCTAAAATTTAAGCACATGCAATCTTGCATTACAAGCGTTAGATTATAATTTAGCTCTAGTTTGATTTGCATAGTTTGCATAGATGCATGATGATAATGAGGGCATGTATTTGCAAGGCCTGAAGCTGTAAGCTTCTCCTACTTGTTAATATTAGTCTTATGTGGAACTCTTTGACACCAAAAGATGATTTGATTACTTTATGGGCTGGTGAAAATCTACTTTAAAAAAAAAAAACTGTTATGTAAATTAGGAGTAGAATCAATGTTGATAAGAAGCCGTTAGCTCAAAAGTGTGTGTGTGTGTGGGTGTGGTTTTCAGGTGTGAGGGAGAAGAACAGGTTGTTGGCACGATGTGCTCTCCACCTGCGGAAATTTAATGACGCTCTGCTCATTAACGAGACTGTGCGCACGGTGGACGCTCTGAGGCTTCTGGAGGAGTTCTACACCACAGAGACCAGAAATGTGCTGGACGTCACTGATGAGTTCCTCACAGGACTCTTTAATGGTACAAGCACCGTCCACTCCAGCTCCACATTTCTATAGACATGATATCAATGACAGCCCATGTATACAGATGGATATATAAATGGATACAAAGAGGATCTGGAGTTGATTATGCTGTAAAACACTATGAAGAGGCACATATGATTATAAATTGGTTATTATAGAATGGATACATTTTAGCATCACTTTCAGTGCTGCTGCTGCTGCTGATGATGATGTTCTTGTGTACTTAGAGAACAGAGTGGAGCTGATGCAGCTTGCGTCCGACCCATCAAATGAGAATCCCAAGCTGGAACGGCTGCAGCGTACTCTGCGGGACCAGTTCCAAGACAGGAACTCTCGTGGTATCATTTTCGCCAAAACCCGTGAGATCACACGCTGCCTGTACGACTGGGTGCGTACAAATCCAGAGCTGAAGCGTGCTAATATCCACGCTGCTAATCTGGTCGGGGCAGGAACCGGGGCCTCCCATATGACGCAGGTAGGATCTTGGTGTAGGATGTGTTTTTGGTGTCCAGTTAAATCTAGTCTAATCTTGGAGTATAAAAAGGGCTCAAGGAAAAATTCTTTCAGATTTCATCAGGGTTCTTGGATTATTTTGGCAATGTTTGGACATGTTTCCACTACAGGAACCGAAACTAGTTGCTTCCTGCTCCAGAAAAAGGGATTTTCTATGAACCAGGATCTATTTGATTTTATAAAAATTTTCATTCAGTTAACGAGCGGTTTGTTTAAAAGTTATTGAATGCCACTGAATATGTGGTGCATGTCTGTCTTTAATTTGTAGAGGGAGCAAAAAGATACTATTCAAACATTTCGAGACGGAGACCTCAACCTCCTCATTTCTACCAGCGTAGCTGAGGAAGGCCTCGACATCCCAGAATGCAATGTGGTGATCCGCTACGGGCTTCTGACCAATGAGATTGCGCAGCAGCAGGCCAGCGGGCGGGCCAGAGCCAAAAACAGCGTCTATTCAGTGGTGGCACAAGTAGGTGGGCGGGAAATGCGCAGGGAGAAGACCAATGAATATCTGGAGGAATTAACCGGCAAGGCGATTGCTAGTGTGCAAAGCATGGAGCCCAGGGAATTTCGCATAAAGGTTTTAAACCAAGCTTATTTTTTCCCCCTCCAAATAATCGGATCATATGGCATGTGTAGGCGAATTGAACTGGTGTTGGTCCCACTGACTTTTCCTGTGTTTTGCATGTGCAGATCTTTGAGCTGCAGCAGGAGGCGGTGACGGCACGCATCCTGGAGGCTAATCAGAGGGAGAGAAGGAGGCTTCGTTACGACCCCGCTGAGGTGGAGTTCAACTGTCGTGGCTGCTTCAGAGCCGTCGCCCGTGGAAATGACATGAGAATTGTGAACAACTCGCAGCACGTCAACATCAACCCGGATTTCAAGTGAGTCGTGTTCCCGCGTCAGCCAGGCTTAGGGAATAGGAATTAACCTGTGATGTGAAGTAGAATGTCGTACATTTTATATTTGTCCAATTATTTTTGTTGCCATAATTTCTCTGATAGTGCCTGGATATTGTGATATATAGAGGTTGATGCTATATAACTAGCTATAATATATAATGTTTGCAAAATCACCAGTGTGACCACAAATCAGATGCTTTCCTGCTTAATAAATAAGTAAATAGATAAATAAATTCAAGGCAAGCCATGGACATGGATCAACCTGATCCAACGTCACTATAGACATCCGTAAGCCCTGTATTGTCTCTTTTGGCACCCTGGCGGTGGAATAAACTGCCACCTGGTGTGAACGGCTCAGTAAAATGATGACTGACCAAAAAAAAAAAAAAAAAACCACTTTTAAAATATTATCATCATTATTATTATTAAATATACGCTGTTTGCTGTACTAATCCCTCTCTAACACAGTCTTAGTTTTGGTGTTCGTAGAGTAGAATGTATTTATGTGGCTCTATCTAAAATGTGCTTGTGATATTTAAAGAGTTCACACATTTGACACATTTTATTTGTTGTATTTGTTACAGTCTAAGACTCCCATGTGGTGTGTGTGTGTGTGTGTGTGTGTGTGTTTTCCAGGCAGTTCTATAGCGTTGGAGGACAGATTAATCTGGAACGGACATTTGAAGATTGGGAGCCCGGTCGTACCATCAGCTGTGCTGCATGTGGACGGGTAACGTGTTTTTAATGCACACGAAACTCCCAAGGTCATAACGGAGAGGTAGATTACTTAATGTTCCGCATTCCTTTCTGGCTTCTGCTTGTGCAGGATTGGGGGATGGAGGTGAAGTTAAAGACGCTGGTGTTGCCCTGTCTACAAATAAAGGGCTTTTCGATGAAGACTCCTCAGGGTACCCGCACCCCTAAACAGTGGAAGGAAATGGAGTTCCAGATGGAGGACTTTGACTTTGTTCAGTATGTGAAAAATCACTACCCCGACCTTGAGCTGGACTGAATTTGTTCTTTATTCTCACCTGGGGTAACCGATTTCGGCACACAGCTGTTAGTCGTGTCACACTGTAAGTCCTAAACCCACTCCACCTCAATTTAACCCTGTAGCACTCCTGCGGTCATATTTGAGCCCAATTTTTCTTTCACTCTTATATTCAACCCACTCATTGATTGATGGACATCCCAGGTCTCATCAGGACCATTTCATGATATGTAGTAGGAAAGGGTTCATTAAAAAGACACCAGTTTTTATGTTCACTTCGTCTGTATTATCGTTTTAGCCAGTGGAGATATATTGATCCTGTTATAAGGTGGTCTGGGACTTCCAGGGTTAATATGGACAGACTTTCTTTTGTCCATCAGGTGTCACTGTAGGGCAATATTTCATCCCAAGCTTTTCAAACAGCACGTTCTCAATATGCGTTAGCGTCCCAGACCACGCACTCCTGCACTAAATAGGTTTCATATTATGATAGTTAAGGTATTTAGTGTCGTAGCATGCGCTTAGTGTCTCTAGCGAGCGCATATGCTAATGCGCTTGAAGCTTGATTGCCTGATTAATTCTAATTCATGCTGATAAATGTGCATTAAAATGCCTGACATCATGAAAAGCTCGCGGTTCTGCGACCTTGCGGCTTTCACGAAGGCTAGCGCGCCGGCTAGTCCGGAATGACCTCTGACCTTTGCACTTATGAAAGAGGCTGCTGTGGCCTTCTCTCTGAACTTTTTCCCCTTTTATAATTCTAAAGTGCATGAACTTGTAAACACGTTGTAAACAATGTATATGTGTATGAGAATAAAGATTTCTTGATGATGATTAATGAGTTGGGCTTTTTTTTTTTTTTTTTTTTAAACCCCGCCATCCTGAAGCAAACCTTTAATTGGTCCTGAATTTGAAGCGGTGTTGGAAAAGTTTTGGGTTATTTATTTATTTTTTTATTTAAATTTTTTCATTTACCTTTTTGGATATGGTGATGTATTTAACGTTGGCTCCAGAATGGTGGAAAAAAATGGAACAACAGCTTAAGGAGCAACACGAAGCCACTAAATGCACTTGTTATGGCTCCTTGATTCCAAATGTCACGAGCACTGCCATGACACCTGAATCACCAAGCAGGTTACTGAAGTGCAGTCTGAGTGGGTGGGTAAAGCCAACGCTCACACACACACTCTCTTACGAAACATCTGAGTCACAAGACTGCAGTCCAGTTTTGATCCTGTGTATAGTGAGGCAAAACTCACAGCAGATATGTTGGGGTGGGGAGTGGGGTGAGACAGCGGGAAAGCCTTAAAGTCAGAAAAACGTTTATGAAGATTGACAAGATTCCCAACTGACCTTATGTTGAAGCTTTGCATGCCTTCACTTGGGGGACAGAACTTTCCAAGCCAAAATGAGGAAGCCACCCATAAAATGAGCATCACGTTGAAAATTCTGATGAACTCAGCTCTGAACAAAATCAACAAATCACCATTCGGAATAAGTTTTTCCAGGGTGTCCTGGTATTGTATGACTTTTACAGATCTAAAAACACTAACTTTTTATGACAACTTGAAGAGAAGTGTGAAAGCTGCTCTGACCCTTTTTTTTTTTTTTTTTTTTTTAAATAAAATGGTTGAAAAAAAATTCAGGTGTAGATGTGTTAATACTAACAGCAAATGTTATTGCGTCATTCAATATTAACAGCCAATCATGTTCCAGTATGCAAATTCATCGCATTTAGTAATTTATACTGTTAAGTCAGTGGGTGTTTTATTCAGGCTCCAAGAATTTAAATTTCTTGTTCAGGTTAGAAGTCTCAGTATAGGTGACGTATATAGGTTTCAGTTACGTTATGAAACGGACTCATTACATCTTACATCGCTTTCCACTAGTGAGTGATCATAAATACACAATAATATGTAATCTTCCCAAAGCCTAACATTCTCATTTAGTTTTGCCATCCCTTTTTGTCCTTCAGTGTGTGTGATGAGTTTTACCATGTTATACCCATAGGGTAATGTAATAATAAACAGATTTTTTTTTTTTTTTTTAAAGGGCGGGGGTGTTCTTTAACAAAAAATAATGTACAATACTTGATGTGGAGAAGTTTTCTATAAAGTTATGTTGATTTAAGATTGTTAAATGAGTCTCCAGGCTCAGTCCAACAGTCAGTAAGCTGGAGCCTGATGAGTGAATGACAATTTATAGCTGCTGTAGTGTAAGTGATGATAGGAACTAATTGATGTAACTATTTAACTCGCTCACTGACCCCCTCATCTTCTGCCGCTTAGTCCTGTTCAGGGTCACGGGGGAGCCAATCCCAATTAACTTCAGGCAAAAGGCGAGGTACACCCTGGGCAGGTCGCCAATCCACCGCAGGGCGACACACAGAGAAAGACGACCATTCACACACTCATTCACACCTACGGGCGATTTAGAGTAGCTAAACTGAGGTGACAGTGCTAACCACTACCCCACCATGCCCATACCAAAATGGTATTGCGGGCATTTTTTTTTATTGTTCTTTACTGTGGTGCAAGTGGAGTAAAATGCTTTAGGATGTACTGTTATTGAAATATAATCAGCTTTGCAGGGGAAACAGTAACAAGCCAGTATCAGTTTATTAAACTGAGTACACTGTTGTGGAAGCTCTCTCATTACATACAGCCAGTGTCAGGTCTCTGTTTGAGAGTGCACAGTTGTGGACCGCCATGTAGGAATTAGCACGCTAAAACTAAACATCTCTCTGTGGAGACTCAAACAAATGCACGCATATGGACTATTTGGTTTTGTTCTCATTTATAATCTCTGTGTTGTGTGCTCCATTTTATCCACTCAGCCTCTACTAATGACATGTTTAGACTCTGTGTGTAGGAAATAGGAAGAGACAGATGAGAGAGAGAGAGAGGGAGGGACAGACAGAGGGAAGCCGTTACACTGGCACTCTCACTTTGTCGTCCTTGTTTATTCCCTCCATCGCACTCATCTTCTGTTATTCTTCAGCTAGCCCATACACCCCCCCCCCCCTTTTTTTTTTCCATTTTCTCTTTTGTCAGCCTGTCACTGTGGACTGGGCCAAAAAGCACCCTTTCAATCTTGCTTCCTTTTTTTCTCCATTCAGAAGGTAATCACCTGCTATTTTCTGCTCTAGAAAGCATATTAATAACCCAGCTGACTGGCTGTTGGGGGGAAAAGAGAGGCAGAAGCAGAGCTTGTGTACGTGTGCCACTTTGTTCAGATAGCCAATAACGGCAAGCGAAAAGCAAGGTAATTTGCCCGAATGGAGTAATTTGCACAGTGCAATTGGTGAGCTGGCCTTTTCACAACTAACAGCTGTGCGCGCGTGTGTGTGTGTGTGTGTGTGTGTTTGCGCGCGCACTTGCTCGTGCATGTTTTTGAAAACTGGAGAGAAAAAGATGAAGAAAGAGCTACCCGATAACTAATAATGGAGATGTGTGTGTAGGTGAATGGTTACTTGCTGTCATTGTCCTATATATATATATAAAATATGTATGTGTGTGTGTGTATGTGTGTATATGTACA
>JAQLOM010000008.1:3573446-3586060 GCA_030068315.1 Chrysichthys thysi | reverse complement strand
TGTGTGTGTGTGTGTGTGTGTGTGTGTGTGTGTGTGTGTGTGTGTGTGTGTGTGTGTGTGTGTGTGTTTAACCCTTTGTATGGATCAGAAAGAACTAACTAAATGTGTCAAGTGGATAGCAGCTTAAATGTCAATGGAAAATCCTCATAAAGATAATAAAGCCACCATGTAAATAACATGAACACAGATTTAAAAGAACTTTAAAGGTCCACTATGTAGGATTCAGTTGCAACCACCAGAATGTCCCTTCCTTACCCCACGCTTTCCAAGTGTGTATTAGAAAATACAGTGGCTGTCAGGTGCCTGTAGTGTACTTCCAAAACTTACATACAAACTCCCTTGCTTTTTCTTGTGCGAAATAATAAGTATGATCCTCCATTTTTCAACATTTGGGTTCTCAATCTTGTTAGCCAGCACCAGAAACACTGATTCCTATTCTTTCTTCTTCCTTGTCTTCCTTTCTTCGTTTTTGCTTCTTCCTGAATTCATGCTGCCACTTGTAAAAACATAAAATGCAGGAAGGCGCTCTCGAGGTTTGTCCGTTCTGGGATACTGTAGCGGCACAACATGGTGGCTCTGTAGAGGTGGACCCCGCTCCCTATGTAGATATAAAGGGCTCATTTTAAGCTTACAAAAACACAAATTGTAGTTACGGGTAATTATACACTAATGAAAACATACTTATAAATATTATATTCCATTTCTGCTAATGGATCCCCCTAAATCCTACATAGTGAACCTTTTATGGTTATAGTGTGCTTGTGAAACTATATAAACTGTTAAAGCATGTAGGTGGTTGTGATCCAGAGCTTTTGAAGAGAATCCTGGTAATCTCACAGGCTCTCCACGAATGAATGAGACCACATGACCAGCATGCTGTCTTTATATTTTAACTTTATGGGTAGCCCAGATTGGGACCTCTGGTGTTCAAACAGGACAATTGCATTAGATGCATAATTAATGCATGATTATAAAAATGCTGATTTCCAGTGTTAAATGTAAATTTCCATGGTGCCAGTCATCAGATTTTGCATCACGATGCATCTTTAGACCTCCATGATTCAGAGAAAACTTTAAACTAGCAAATGAACATATGATCAAATATCCAGTATATTCGTAGCAGTTTATGATTGCCTCAAGTGAAGAATTTGAAATTAAATTATTCTCAGTAAAATCCTGCAAGGATTTACTACAGCATTATTATTATCATCATTATGCCACGCTTTGATTTACATCTCTATCATATATACATTATAGTACTTCAGCTCAGGTCTGATTGCTGTTCACCTAAAGTAAAAATGTGCTCTTCCCCCACAATTTCACCCCTGTCTGCAATCCCAGGGGGTTTGTGCACCCTATTTTGAAAACCGTGACCTTAGCAAAGCTACGATTTGCAATAATTGCATGTAGTGGATCATTTCAGTCTGTTCAGCACTGCCTTTCCAGACTGCAGTTCACCTAGGTAGTTCATGTAGTGTTCAATTTAGGGCTTACATGCTGTTTTTCACATGCAGATACAGAAGATACTAAAGAACTGAGGCATCAGTTTAAAAGCAAACCATTCCTCAATTCCTGCTCATCATCAATGTCCGTAGCCTTTACCGTCTTCAGAGAAGCCTGCTGAGCCACTCAGACAGGAAACCTTAAAAAAAAACGAAGAAATTACAGAGGGACAAAGAGTCAGTGGATGTGAGAGAGTTGATTAGCCTTTGCTCCTTTTCATAGTGGCAATAATTGAAATACTTTTATGATAATTAGAGTCTGGTATTGGACACTGTTCTTGTATCACACATGATTGTGAGTGGCCTTACAGCTTGCAAAGTAATGTGTTAGCACACAGTGGGGGGAAAAATACACATATATATATATACTATATACTATCTTGCTTGAATATACACTGGAGCTTTAGCTAATCATTGAATGCTTTCTTGCTAACACACACACACATTCATCCAGCTGATTACTTGATGAAATTAGCACTGTTCAGTTATTAAGGTTGCAGCTGCAGGGGCTAATCAGCACGCATTAAGCATGTCAACTGCCATTAAGAGCTGAGAGGCACGACAAAGAGACAAGCAGGTGAGAGAGAGAGACGGACAGACGAGGGGGTGGGGTTGAGTGGCTAATCACCCCTCCACAGAGTCTCTTACACACACTCGCTGGCCATGCTGACCTAAAGTCTTCAGCATTGTCCCCTAGAATCATCACCAACGAAATGGACAAAGTGCTCAAAAACAGTGCCTTATGAATAAAATGCAAATCAGTCAGAAACTGTATCAATCCTACCAGTCAAACCATCCATCTGAGTTCTATACCGCTTGTCCGTTAAGGGTCACAGGGAACCTGGGGCCAATCCCAGCTGACTTTGGGTTAGAGGAGAGGTACACACTGGGCAGGGTGCCAGCCTATCATAGAGCTAATATAGTGACAAACAGCCATTCACACTCACATTTTCACCTATGGACAATATAGAGTAGCTGGTTGAGTCAGTCTACTTGCCTTTGGACTGTGGGAGGAAACTGGCCCAAAATGGAGGAAACCCATGCACACGCAAGCACCAGGAGAACATGCAAAGATGCCAGTCATCCGGCAGGTTGGAACCCAGAACCTTCTTACTTACTGACAAGTCGAAGCATTAAACAACGAGAAACAGTCATCTACATACACATGTAGTCATCTGCTCACAGACATTGTTGTTCAGTGTCACTCTGATTGAAAAGACAGGGGAAAAACAGTAAAGCTAATTTTGCTTTCTTGACTCCAGACAACGCATGGATGTGGCTTCAGTGTGATTTAAATTTGTGACCTCCCAAGGATAAGGTGAACATTTTTCTGTTGTGCCACTCTGGAGCCTAGTTTTAGATTTCAAAAGGCATTCCTGTAAGTATCGCCAAAGGTCCAAGCAGGGGTCAGAACACAGGTTGACAAGCTCCACATAGCACAGTCCTGAGTTTGAGACATGGAGAACAAAGATGTAGACTTGGAGAAACTGAATACGTTAAGACTTTGCTATTTTTTCAAAGAAACAACAGGGCATAAATAAGTGAATTAATCAAGAATTATGCAATCGGGTGAAACAGAAACAAAACCAGACACAAGCACATGGACTATCTGCGCCAGACATTAATATGTATTATAGATATTTCATTCTGAATTTTTGAAACTTTGAACAATGCAATAAAATGTCAATTAAATGCAAAAAAAGCAAACAAAAAACCAAACTTGAATACTCTACTTTGAGAGGTAACTGCATCCGTGATCACAGCAGCCAAGTTTGATGTCTTCTGCTGATAAACAGAAACTATCACTGTTCTACCTGAATATTATCAGCTGGCCTTTTTTAGTTACACTCTGTCTGTATAATTTACTTATTTTTTCTGATCATATGTACTGAGTTTTCTGACCATAATGCTGGTAAACATTATAGATAAAACGAGACGAAGTAAGAGAACGAGTCAAGGAGTCCTGCAGAGCTCACTGATACGTCTAAGCGCATTCCATGAACATGACTCAGCACTTTTTACACACCGATGCGTGCACAGTTTATACAAAAGGAACCAAATTATTATGTCCACACACAGCTGAGCTGCATTATTGATTACAGACTTTATTATCATCTCCTTTCTCATAATTATTGTCATCATTAATATTATCATTAGAGATATTATCATCATCATCATCATCATCATTATCTTCATTATTATCATTATTGTAATCAGAGCCGTGAATCTGGTATGTGGGTGTGTGGATTCATGTGCTACCGTTTTTCTTTCCAGCAATATAAATGTGGCTGCATAACAGTTTTTGCATGGAACTTGCACTCAATTGAGCATGAACACACATGTATGCGCACACACACACCCACACGCATACACGCGGTTATTGGGCCTCCACATGAACTTTATACCACAGCGAAGCTCTATGCAAAGTCATGCAGAGAGAACACAGCATGTTGGGATCTTTGTGCGTGTGTATGTGTGTGTGCTACATGCATCATCATGGACCACTGTATGTGAGATTTGTCAGCTTCACAATCTCATTTACTCGCACACTTCAGTTTATCATGCAGTGAAGTGCTCCACTTACACAGAGCATGTCAGTTTAATGAGTAGCACAAAATCAGTCCCTCGTACCCTTTTTCACCAGTACACAGCCACAGCCCGCATTTCCATTCGTTTCAAACCATTATGCAATGACACGTGGGAGTTTCCTAATGAACACTATAAAAATAACCAGCATTTTGCAAGCTGTACTTTAGGAACATATCTATCTGTGAAACTCAAATTTAATCTGTAAGATGGAAAAAAAGATATTGTGCTGATAAAGGACCATGATTATGCACAAGATGAGTGCTACAGTGGGTAGAGAAAAGATTCACCTCCTTTCAAAATGTTTACCTTTCATTGGAAATCAAAAACACAAAAAACAGGCACATTATTTCTGAAAAATTACAATAATAAAAAAGTAAAAGCATGAATAATGTGTTGGCAGCAGGTTTTCCTTAAGAATTTGCAGGGATTATGCTCAATTCAATGTACCATCTGTCTTTATAAGTGCCCCTGTCCCTGCTGAAGAGAAACACCCCTCACGAAAGGATGCCACCACCACCACCATGCTTTACTCGTAGATGGTGAGCTGTATTATCTATCCACCAGCAATAGCATTTGCCACTGAAGCCAAAAAGTTAAATCGTGGTCTCATCTGTCCATAGCAGCTTTGTCCTCTTGGTCTTAGAATCTTCAAGGGTTTTTTTTTTTTTTTTTTTGCAAAGCTCAAAAGACTTTTTTTTCTTGCAACCCATCCCTACAAGGCAGATTTGTAGAGCCCTTGTGGTTTTATTGTCACATACACACAATGATGCTTTTTGCCATAAAGCCCTGTAATTCCTTCAAAGTTACCATTGGCCTCTAAGCCTCCCAGAGCAGCTTTCTTCTCGTTCGCCCATCCAGTCTGGAGAGCCAGCCAGGTATAAAACACCCTTTACATCTTAATTGTAAAAATGCCCCTAGGGACGGATAAAAGCTTTGAAATCTTTTTGTACCCATCTCCTGACTCATTCCTTTCCACAGCTTCATGTCTGAGTTCTTTTCTAAATGCCTTGCCACGCAGAGTAGATTGTTTGTTTGCAATTGTTTTAAACTGCACACACTGGAATGCCCTAGAAATAGCTGAATCCAATTACCTTGGGTCCACACGATGATTATTTACACTTGATTACATTTACAAGTGATTTTCTAAGGGGAGCGATGCTGTTTCAAATGTTAATCTAGTTTTATTAGTAGTATTAGTGGGGTGTTTTTTTTTATATCCACTGTAGATAAGGAATAATACACGAAGGGGCATGCTGTTATAGGAAAAGTATTCTACGCCAGAGTGATGTGACGCAGCCTGAAGCTACGTAGAGTCGTTTTGCAGTGGAAATGCATGACATGGTGCAGGATTTGACACCGGTTCAGTAAAACAACAACCTTTTTTGGCGTTAAAAGGGCCATCAGTGAGATTGTAATTGTACAATTCTCTGGTGAGGGGGGATTTTATAGAGGCCTCTAAAGGTGTGAGAAGAAAAATCTGATGGGGAATATAGTAAAGAGAGGGCCTGCGTGCACACAAGGGTTTTTTTTTTCACACATGAATGATGTGTGAAAGTTAATGAAAGGGGGAGAATTGCATTGGGTAACACTCCAAACACAGTGTGTGTATGTGAGTGTCTGTTTGTGTGTCCTAGCTATGAGTGTGCAGGTGTCACCTGGGAGAGGACTGATTCTGATCATTCTCTGTTACACTTGTGTACTTTAATTTATGATCTGAGTGCACTGAGCTCGAGGGAGGTGTGACTAGAGCAGGAGTTAAGAAAGGCGAGAAGTGAGACGACCAGTGAAGCGGTGCAGTGATGTATAAAAAATGTTTTTTAAAAATTAAGGGGCTTTAAAGCAGGTAGGCATCAGTGACATTTTAATAAAAGATTTAAATGATGTCATTTCATTTTTCATGATGAAAATCCTCTGCCCTCTGAAATACAGGATAACCCCATGTCTTTCTCTCTCTATCTGTCTCTCTCTCTCTCTCTCTCTCCATCTCCCTCTCTCTCTCTGTGTAGCTCTTCAGTGCGACTCCGACTCTGTGGTGAAGCTGAGCGAGCCTCAGGTCAGCTCAGTGGTCCTCACACCTGTATCTGAGGTGTCGTGCGCAGACGTGGCCGTCTCCTCTCCTCCCTCACAGCACTCCGACAGCCCGCAGGATGCCACTGGTCCCAGCGAGACAGGCACCAAGCAGGACAGCCTGGCTAAAGAGGCCCCGAGGGAGAAAGACCCCAGGAGGAGCAAGCATCACCTGCACTGTCCTGTCTGCAAAGTGACAGTCAACTCAGTCATTCAGCTGGAGGCCCACAACAGCGGTACAGGCTTAGTTTATCCACATAACCAGATACAGTGCAGTTATAGAGGTATTGTTAGTCAATCAGGTAAACCAACATTGTAGATCATACACTGCTGATTAAATATTATTTGAGACGTGGAGCCGTTCTGAGCACAGCAGTGATTGGCACAAATGCAGTTTAAAATCTCAGCATGACTGCTGGTTTGAGAGACAGTCCACCAAACAGACATAGTCAGTTAGAAGCAGTGCATTCACACCTGCATGATGACTACAGTCAGTAATTATACTACCAAGTAATATGATACGATACGGTATCTCCACTTAATAACAATGAGGCTAAGTGCCTTCTTCGTTTGTATTAAACACATCACGTGCCTGTTACACAAACTTTTCATTCCTGATCCTTCCTGAAGCTTCCTTATAACGATTTAGTTCATGGTGGTAGTTTTTGTGTTTCGGGACTGGTTCATGAGTCCTAAACCCGATTTCTCACAGGCATCAAGCACAAATTGATGCTGGAGGGACAGAGCGTGTTGCCACGGCGACGAGGGAAGGCGCTCTCCTCCCGGGCTGCATGCAAAAGCAAGCGACTGGCCAACAAGGGCAGCATGGGCGTGAGCAGCAAGAGCTTCAACTGTGAAGTGTGCGAGATCCACGTCAACTCGGAGACCCAGCTCAACCAGGTAACACACACTTCTCTGAAAGGAAGTGCCCCTTTATGTAACTTAAAGTTTGCCAGGTGTCAGGCTAGAATTGTATACAAAAAATGTCGTGTTTGTTTGCAATGAAGAAGAAAGAGTAAAGGAAAAATGTAAGCCATGATCATCCACCTACAAGCAGAGCCATTTCGAGCCAATACAGGTCAATTCACAGTGAGCTTTTGGCCACAAGCTGCTACAGTGCGTGTTATAAAATCCAAATCCAGACTTCTACATCCTCAGAAAGAGCAAAAACCCTTCAGGATCCTCAACAGAACTTTCTGTTGTAAGTGTATGTTGGGGTGAGGTTTTTTCGGGTATGTGTGTACACCCTTTTCTGATCTAAATAGACTTCGCTGAAGTTCCAAGTGTATGATATGCATAAAGTCACATTGTGTCTTATTTCAAATTAGTTTAATATATTGTATGCACGTGCTGCTTAGGCTCAGGTCATGGTTACTGTACCATAGTTGTGAATTTTCTTATAGGTTTTTAGCTGTCCGTACAATTTCAGTGTCTTAAAGTTTTGTTGATCTAAGGATTAAATCATAAAGTCACCATCCAGTAGAAAACTAGCTACTGATGTACTAACTATATGATATGGATAAAGGTAGCATATTGCAACTAGAAGGGCACTCGGAGAGCGCAGGCCTCCGCCAAGGACAATAGTCGACTAGTCGAATAGTATGTGATATGCAAATCTGAAAGTACAACCACTTTATATGTCTGGACACCAATCTTGTTAAGTACGGGCTTCCCGCCATTAGGCGAGCTAATCAACAATAGCCCTGCTGGGTCAGTAGCACATGAATGCCTACAATCCAAAATGATTTTAAATTTTGATAACAGAGTGAAGTGAAAACACTCAATCTTAAAGCTCTACAAATATCCTAACAACACAATCTTAATATTTTACACAATTTACATCAACTCAACTACAAAATACAAAAACCAAGTGCTCATTACAGAGAGTTCTCTGGTGCTACAGTTTCTCTTCTCACAGAGACTTGATACTCAATAAACTTATTTTTCTTTAGTGCAACATTTTAGGTTGGTGCATGTTATGTCATTGTAGGCAGAAGTCACTGTGGTTACACCCGCTGAGTGGCAGGGAGACTGAGTGGCACTGTAAGTGTTCAGCTCAAATGCAGTGAAAACACATAAAATAAGGATGCCGAAGCCAACTTCCTTTAATTTAAGCAACTTACTTTAATTTGTTTGTTTTGCAGTTTCTCCAACTAAAGGCAGGTATTTACACTATGTTTTGCCACTCAGTCTGACTGCAGGGGGTGTGTCCCAGTGGGAAAGTGACATAAGTGCATACCTTCCCTATATTTTGTCACTATTGAACTTTACTGCCGTTAAAATAAATTTGTGGATCTGCCTCGTGAGTCGGATCCGCTCCAAAATTTGATGGCTTTTCTCTTGGCCCATGCTCCATCCTTCCACCAAGTTTCATAGATTTTGGTTGGTAATAGAAACAGACAACAAACTGCCCTGAAAACATAACTTCCTTTTTTGGAGGTAGTCATGATATGCTTCAATATGTGCTAAAAAGGTAAACTTTTGATGCACCACGGTTAAAGATTTGTCTCTACTTCTGCTGCCATTTAAAAAGCAATTAACAAACGATATTTTGTACAGCCAAATCTGTAAGTCTGATTTGTCTCAATAACTTGACTGCGGGTTATCTCGTTATTTGTGAAACTCATTGAGAAGTTCAATGAGAGAACTGAATCACTGCCAACAAGGTGATGAGTGGATTTGGATTAAATTCAGATTTGTATTTCTATAACATTTATTATTTTGTTTGTCCAGCACATGAACAGTCGCAGACATAAAGACAGATTGGCCGGAAAGCCGCCCAAACCTAAATTTAGTCCTCACAGCAAGACTCAACCAACCTCAGTGGTGTCGGTAAGATGCACTCACAAACACACACACACGCACACTTCAGGTCACACACATGTGTGGTTCACTCTGTTGTGTCTTCTAACAGAGTGTCAGGTGGAATGGCTATGCAGGAGGAGCCGTGTCAGCCATGAAAAAAGTCTTTAACCAGTACAGTCTCACCTCGCTCTCTTCACAGGTGAGGAATGCACCTGCACACCTGTATGAGTGGTGTGTTTCCTTTAGAGGCCTTTTTTTAATTAAAAAAAAAGCTTTAAGGCATTGATATGTAAACTGTTTCATCACTCCAGTGGCAGTGGGATTTCTTTCATCACTCGTATCACTTTCTTTCTCTCTTTTAGACCAAACTGGCTCTCCAGAAGCAACTGACTAAAAATCTGACCACCAGTTTCCTGCCCGCTCCTATAACTCCGCCCACGCTTTGCACAGTGGCAGCCAATCCACTCACTCTCCGACACCCTGCCGGTGCCGCCTTCATTCCTGCTCCTATCTTAGGCCCCACCCTGTTTCGGCCTGCGCCGGGACCACTGCGCGCGACACACACACCAATCCTATTCTCACCTTATTAAAGTATGCATAAACATATACACATACAGGCATATGGTACATATATGATTTAGTGATACAGATGACTTTCACACACAGTACACGTGAACACTCAATACACAAGTCTTAAAAATGTCAAAACTACACACACACACACACACACACTCCAGTTTTTCTGCACTCTCCTCTAGGACTGTGGCCCTCACAAGAGGAGCACTCTTGAACTATGCAGCACGGGAAGGTAGAAAGCAAAGGCAGAGGTAGATGATTTGAGAGGAAACATGAGCTCAGAAGCAAGAGGAGACGCACACGCCCCCAGGCTGGGGGAGGGCCCTAGAGACCTCATTGACCCACCCACCTCTCTGTATTCCTTCAAACAGAGGTTGACTGATAGGTCACGCCTCCAGGGAAATGTGTGGAGCCTCGGATAGTTGGCTGGGACCTCATATAGTTTTATAAGACATTAACCATAGGATTTTACTGTGTAATTTATTAGAGGTTCAGCAGCATTAGAGAAATAGAGCACATTTCTTAGCGAGACAAATGCAAACATCCCTTTACTCAAGGCTTCAATTTTTTTTTATATCTGTGTTTATGCCTTTTACTTTGAAGTTTCAGTCCCCCCCCCCCGACCCCTCACCCCCCACCCTCCAACACTAACAAACATGTTATTGCTCCCCTGGAAACCATAATAGCTGTCGCTTTGCATCCTGGGTATTCATCATGGAATCATCAGTGAGTACAAGTGCAGTGCATCGAGATGACAATTTGCAGGCAAATCAGCGCTCCATTGCTAACACACACAGACACGCACACAAACTCGCACACACACTCGCACACAATCAGTGTTCCCATTTTTTTCCTGCATAGATTAGATGATTTTGAGTCAGACGGATACACACGTGCACGCACGCACACACACAAACACACACACACACACGGATGATTATAACAGCCTCACATTTCGGCCCTGCATGTTGGTAGATTTTGCTCTCTTGTTATCTCATTAAGACTTCACAAAGGTCATCCTGCCAGTCAGAATCCATCTCACATCGCCTGATTACAATTTCGATTCCCGCCATGTTATTTGAGCGTGCGAATAAGTGAGTGTATGAGTGTGTATATGAGTGTGTGTGCATGTGTGACACAAATCAGCCTCATTCCCTCATAGGCACTGCAGCGCATCCCTGTCATGCAGCAGCGCTCTCTGCTGTACAAGCAGGAGCACTGTAGTATTTTTCCTGCTTTCTTACAGAATACTCCAGCATTTTTAACTTTCATTTTTATCTACCGCGTCTAGAACTTACATGTCTTTTATGTGTGTGAGAACAGAATGGCCTGTTTACACACACCTCATTTATACTGAACGTCTAAGGCCAGTTGTATTTCTGTATGGATATGCAGTACAAAGTTCTGCAGATTGATCACTGTATTCCTGATGGGCGTGGTCTCCATCTCCGCCCACCTTCACAAAGCATAAGGACTCACTGAATAGATTGGTTTAGGCTGAAAACCATTCTAAGGCCTTTACAGGCAGGAGATGTTAGTCTACTTGAACACCTATGGGAGATGTTGGACCGATGAATGATCCTAAGATTATAATCATTAGATCCTGTAGTCATTAAAACACCAGGTGAGGGAATATCTTTTGGAAAATGGTTTTCTTTTTAACAATACACTTCCCTAAAGTTCGCCAGAGAGAGACGCTGTGTAGAGCAGAAAGTTTCCAGGAAAATAGGCTGTTTCTGACAAAAGTCTCTCCTCAGCTGTGTAAGACTTTTATTATACAGTACTGGGTAAAAGTCTTAGCACCCATTGTTTTCTGTACATTTTAGGCGTACTGCATTAGTGTTTCGGTAGAAAAGAAAAAAACTGTTTCCAAATATTAATATTTTTCTTTAGAATATTGCACATTTTTGTTTAAAGTAATGGACTGCATTGGAGAGAAAAAACATAAATCAAGGCATAAATTAATCGGATGAAAAGCCTCCTTAGAAAACCTCATGACGGTGTACAAAGAGACTTTATTCTGGTTTAAGGCTGATTATAATTCAGCTTTAATTTTATTCTACTCGTTCTATTGTTTGGTGTTCAACATAGTAATTCGTTTGATACTTTTATTTTGAAAAGGCATCTTCACTTTACAGAATGTCTTTAGAAGAGTCTAATGCCTTTGTACAGTGCTGTATAGGAAATTATGTGGGGCCTTTTGTGCAGAACGCTTGTAAATTATGCCTGAAATTATGCTGACTGGTGGAAGTCTTGGTGCATTTGAATTGCATCAAGAAATGTTTACAGTACTCTATAATGCTACGCTCCAGTACAGGAAAAGGCTTTATGATGAGACAAGCATGACGAAATGCTTTTAGAGCTTAATTTACAAATACTTTTGATGAAGTTTCTGCAAAAAAAAAAAAATACAAATTATGCCTAAAGACTTTTAATGAAAAAGGGAATTTTAAAAAGGTCCATTTAGACTTGCGTAATGAGTGAGTTTGGAGTGAATGAGCTTTTCTCAGTGCATGAAAAACTGTCGAACTTCATATCGCTGGTAAGCCCACATATTCCCACGAGCAGCAGATGAAGATGTAAATTTAAAATTGCTGGAGTTTAACTCTCGATCCACAGTGATGTCATGCTGCTCAACACGTGTTACACTCATTTGTACATTCATTTATCTGTTTGTTTGTTTTTTTTTACCATGTTCTGAAATATTAAGATATTTTACAAAGTCTTTAAGAAGATTACTTTAAAAAGCTGTCTATATTAGGTCGTATGTAGATTTATAAATATGTAGAGAGTATGTAGAGAATTTATCAGAGTCATTATCGTCATTACTGCTATGGTAAGAAAACTTTCTATCCGAAGGGTCTTTTATTGTTTGCCAAGTCATAACAAAGATTACAAAGATTATGAAATAAGACCATATGCCAAGAATGAGTTAGTATATTTACCTACTTTTTAATGATTTAATATATTGAAAAAAAATATCAGTGTGAGAGGAAATCAAGTTGTGTGTGTGTGTGTGTGTGTGTGTGTGTGTGTGTGTGTGTGTGTGTGTGTGTGTGTGTGTGTGTGTGTGTG